>VCJN01000418.1:0-287346 GCA_006384855.1 Tetraselmis striata
CATGCGGTCTGCACACCGCGCACAGCCGCAGCATGCGGTCTGCACACATCAGGGCTCTTGAGCTAGAGCCTGAAGGTAAGATACATATGCCCGATATTACAGCCCTATGTTATTATTACTATACGGATGGCCGCCGCAGCCGTATCAATTATGCATGTAGCGTCTGAGTCCGGCACATTTCAGTTGCGCATTATTGGATACTGCTGAGCAGAGGTTAAATTCGTCTATACTGTTTAACCAATTTAAGAACAATTACAACGGTGTTCTCGCGTGTCATTTCTCATAATTACACTTCGACACTATCGCCACGTTCGTGTGCACCTTTACTAAACAAGCCCATGTCATCCCATGCAGCATTCACATAGATGCCCCCCAACTCGCCCGACTCTTTCTCGATAACATTTTCCGCCACCACGGCCTTTGTCGCACTATTATTATATCCGACCGCGACCCCCGCTTCACTCCCACCTTTTGGCAAAATTTATTCCGATCACTACGTACCAAATTAAACATCAGTTTGTCCTACCATCCCCAAACGGACGACCAAACCGAACGCACACACCGTACTATTGAGCAGATCTTGCGCTCCTTCGTGCACCAAAACCACGACGAATGGCTAAACAACCTATCTCTCGCCGAATTCAGCTATAACAACGCCTACCGTTCGGCAATTAAACGCACCCCATTTGAGGCCCGCTATGGCATGAACCCACTCACACCCGCAAACTTATTATTCCAACCTGTTGATCCTGCCGATCGCATTGACATCGTGCAACGCATACAAGATACCCACGCCCTAATCACGGAGGAATTAAAACTCGCCGACGCCTGTCAAATCGCTTACGCGAACCGCAAAACCCGCCCCGATGAATTCCACGAAGGCGATCGCGTGTGGCTATCCACACAACACCTTTTGCTCCGCAATCAACCCATTCGGAAATTTCGTCAACGATATATCGGTCCGTATCCCATCGTCCGCAAAATTTCCTCACAAGCCTACCAGCTTCGCTTGCCTTCTGCTATGGACTGCCATCCCGTGTTGCACATATCTCGCCTTCTCCACTGTGAATCCCCATACACCCCCGCTGATACCGTCCCTGGCCGAGTCGAGCCACCGCAAGACGAATTTATCGTCGAAGCTATCCGCGACCATCGCATACACCAACAATCCATGCATAATGCCCGCGGCCCTGCCTTAGTCTTCTTAGTCCACTGGTCCGGCTACGACGACTCTCACGACTCTTGGGAGCCATACTCTAATCTTAAAAATGTCGATATGCTACACGAATACGCCCGCAAAACAACTTCCCTTCGACATATGTTTACTGCAACCCATTATCGTGCTCTGTCCGCAAAATACCCCGCCCGTTTTCCTTTGCGTATCCCTTAGGTCAACTTTTTGGGGCCGGGATGGAATGTTAGGGTTACCACTATAACCCTACCTGCATACTCATACCCACCATACTCGTAAGCACATGCATGTTCATATATATATATATATATATATATATATATATATATATATATATATATATATACACTCATTTCTGTACTACCCGACATCTGCTCAATGCCCGCACGCCACCAGTACCTATTACACGTCTTACAGACGTACGGCCACGTTACGCTCGCATGCTCCTACCAATGCCCGAGGCTGTCTGCAGCAATCCCCGATGACTTCAAGACTATATCGCATCTCCAAGCCTAGCACCTGCTTGCAACCGGCTGCCATGCCAATAGCTGTATAAAGCCGTGTACATACGCCTCGGTACACTGTAACAATTTCCTTTGCTGCAAACCTTTTCCTTGCCTATGCTAAAGTCCCTCGCCTAAAGCTTACAACTATGTTATATACACCGCCCATATAAGTCTTGCCCCCCCCCCCCCCCCCCCCCCTCAAAAATCCGCAACACGCGGGAATTCACCGTTGCGCGGGTATACGGCAATATTATTGGATGCATTCAACCAACCGCAGGTACACTCGATAGCCACTGGGTGCATCGTCTTAAATTGGTTAATGTTGGATATTTTGGCGCGGAGATGTGTGTGATACATTGGTAAAACAGCTGCAACAGTGCCCATTTTAGCATTGTAAGCGGGTTCGGACAAGTACATGTGGCAAACATGTTTGTCAAGTATAGGTGCGAGTTTCCTCCAAATTCGCCGACAGTGGTGTCATGCAACCACCCCGTGTTTTTCAGTGAGTAAAAACAAGTCTCTGCGCGAGAGGGTACATGAATTTGAGCGCCGCCAGTGTTGAAAAAAATGCTGCAATTGCAGTTTTGGGTTTGTGTGCCAAGAGGCATATCTTCGTGAAACGTTGTCGGATTGAGGCGTACGAGGTCGCGTTCGAAAGCGCGTGGCAAAAGCGCTTGTAAGGGATAAAGTATACTGTCTGCCCGGATTTCCGAGCTCAGAATTGCCATTTGCTAACGTTTTAGAAGTATGCGAGCCCCAAAACACGTTTTCAAACTTTGGAGCCCAATGTTAGGCCCCCTAACGGGCTCCTAGGTGCAAGCTGTAGTGCCTCAGACCTGAGGCCACTAAAGGTATCAGGTAAACAATCAACTCTTCATTAAAGCGTTTCCCCAAATTAGCAGGCATTGTCTTGCTCGCGATAAGTAGAAATTTATGCGATTTCGCAGTTGTCGGTGCTGTGGCACAATGCCTATCTTTCCTCCAACACCTCCTGCGCTGCATTGTGGCAGTATTGCATCGAAAGGACTTTGATATGGGCTATCCACATGGTGAAGCCTGGGTCATATAGCTCGTCGCGTGATATGCTACCAATGGATTGCAATTTTAGGCCCTTCCGAGCACTAACAAAACTGTAGGGGTAGTGGTGCGTCCACGGCTGCGATGCCACGTCATCACCCAAATGGCACGACACTCCCATAGTTCATTTATTTATTTATCATCACATTATCCGTACGTAAAAGCTCGGAGGCGTGCGCAACCCCATGAAGCTGAAACGTGTGCAATCGTGATAGCAATTTCTGCTGAAAAGCGGGATTCTTTCATTGTGAGCGGAAAAATAGCACTACATGAAACAATGCATCAACGCGACATTTCAGAGGGTGCGCTGCAACCAAGGTCATGGAAGCTAAGCTTCGGTATAGGTTAAAGACTATACCATACATGGTTTGGCTGTATGTTAGTGCACAAAGATGCGCCCACATGCAGATTCGTGTAGGGCTAAACTTTTGTGAGAGATTGTATTTATGCTACTCGTTTGGCACGACAACGTAGTCGAAAATAGGAGCACAAGGTACATTGTCGAGCAGCCGTCGCGTATGCAAGAGGTCCCGGGTTCGATTCCTGGTCGATGTATTTCGACAATATATCGGCCCGGCGCGTCCCTGGTTTACTCGGTTGATGCATTAGCCCTTCGGGGTTCGAATGCGGCACAATGGTCTAACTGCCAGACCTACGACTGCAGTTGGCGCAAGATGTAAAGTGCTGGGGCGGCTTCGGGCGATGTCCCGGGGCGATATTTACTTCACTAATAGCAGCACGAGGTATAATACTACATAAATATATCATCTATCAATGTGGAACAAGGAGAACACAATTTACGGGGTTCCGCTCTCCATATGGCAGCTACACATCAGGCGACGACGAGCCTTTATTCATCCTGCACATATTAATGGCCAGTCCGCCAGTGAACCAATGCTCTACGCGCTGTCGGAGACACTGAGGGCGAGACTGATGGCAATCTCATCAGTCCCGGTCCAGACCCAGGAACATGATTGTCCTACCCCGTGCACAGCCCCAACACCGCAAGCCAGACATGCTGCGAGCGGTCAACCCGGCCGCGGCAGATCCATGAAGGTCTCCATCTTTGCCGGGACAGAGATGTTCCGAGTGATGGAAGAATAGTCCTATGTACTCACACGCGCATGCCGGATCGGCTCAAGATGTAGTGATCCCTCTGTGCAGTAGTGTGTGGGTACAACCGGTTTTCACCAGGCATCTTCACAAGCTGTTGAGGGGCCACAGAGAACTGAGCCGGGACCCGCCTCGGGTAGGCAACCATAACATTGATCAGCCATCAGTTTTCCCCAACCGGCTGATGTAATTCAGCGGCTGCTAGCTCGCGACACTGCCAGCAGGATTTGTCAAATTGGTGTACAGCATCATCGGTGTAGTGCGATTTGACGTACCCGCCCCCCCCCCCCCCCCCCAATCTCTTTCCACCCCCATTCAGCACAGCGCCAATTATGCTACCTTCCAAGGTGAAAACCCCGCCGTCCCATCTTCAGTGTAGGACGTTTATACAAAAACAAAGTTTCAAATGCGTGAATTTGTTGTCATGCAGGAGCTACCTGTTGCGCCTGAAGCTCCTGCGGCCCTTTAGGCCGCAGACGCTGCCTTTTCTGCCGAGCATCCTTATGTTGCACCTGCACAGGCGCCTGCCAAGGATGCTGCCCCATTGAAGATGCCGCAGCTACCAAGGTGCGTGGCGGACTTGCAAGCGGTTACGCTGTTGACACGAACTCACCTTTACAATACCCCCCCCCCCCCCCCCCCCCCGCTCGCACACACACAAACTCTCATCGCTCACTATCGTGTTGCATCAGCTGTGGCTGCAGGAAGTATCTGCTGCCCCTCCCGAGGAGACGGCCACAAGGGATGCCGCTGCGGCAGTCCAATTGGCGGCCGAGGTGGTTAGCACAGGCACTCAGGTCGCCGGTGCATTGGCGCAGCCGGCATTTACTATGGCACTTGCGGCAACAGAGGGAAGTGCATTTGTTGGTGGTGGTGGATGCTGTCAACAGCCGCTTGTGATAATAGTTCCAACATGCTTACGTTGTTTACAAGCATGTCAGTCATGGCTGCTGGGGAGACGTGCTGTCCCTCCTAAGGAGGCGGCCACAAGTGGAGCCACTGCAGCTGCCAAATCGGTGACAAGAGGTGGTCAGCGTGGGCACCCGGGCCGCGTTCAACGTTCACACATCCCGACTCACCCCCCGCGCTGCGACTATCCCTATCCACGTTTGCCTTCAACTCCCTGTTCAACCTCACATCCATACTTGCTCTAGTAGTTGCGGCAACGACTAAGCAATTGTGCCAAAAACCTGTACATTGAACCATCTGTACCGAGACGGTCGATTTGTGTCCCACGCATGCACATGTTCTCATGGTCATGCTGGGCGGCCCTTGATAAACCGATACCTCACCTAAACAGCTAAAATGGCAGCGCATAGGAGCAAATGTAACACTGCAAGTTCGCTTTCGCACACCGTATTTACAGCAACCCTGTGGACGGCTGACTCCGGAGCCCGCCCTAGTGCCTGAAGGGGATCAGAGAGTCATACAGAAGAAAAAAGATCACCTAGTGCACTACAAGTCTCTACCAACGTCACAAGTCCGTGCACCAAAAAAATGAGGTTCGGCGATAGGGACTGGTTTCAAGGTTTCAATGTGAAAGACAGGTCGGGGAATTGTAGATGTGCTCATGAGTCACAGCAGATGTTGTCAGCAGACGTGTGTATAGTCGCAGCATGAATACATTATGACAAGCACTGCACATGTGCTGCATGGCGGATTTCCAAACGAAATACTCAACGCAGGAGCTATTCCACAGCATATTCACTAGTGCCTGCCATACATCCGTTTGAGTGCCAGCTGAAGTTCATTCTCACTGTTGTCCCCAGGCGAGTTACGCCGCCATGCCACATGTGCATCGGGTCGCACCAGGATCGCCCCGTTGCTGGAGATCCCCCGTTCCACTGCCCAAGTCCGCCCCGCGTCTACGGCGCAAACCAAGTCCGGATGGAAAGGTAGCAGCGCAGCCTCATCACGATGCTCCAAGATCTGTTAAGCCACAGGAAAGCAAACCCCACACCCTGCCGTTAGTATTAATTCATACGGCTTCTGTGCAGCTTTGTAAAATAAACGCGTGATGTTTTCCAGCATGCCAATAGACTCATGTATTCGGCCATAGCATTAGACTGCAATTTATACTATCAGCGCACATGCACGCCCACGCTAACCCCCTTCGCGAAGAGGACTAACTGTACCAGATGGCAACAGGGACTAAACTATCAGTCAAGGTCAAACCGGCCTCCCTGTGATGCACTGAGCAAAAGCAGCAATAACGTGACAATTGGGTGGGGATCTGCACCTGGAGCACCTTCACCCGTAACCCAAGCCTCCGCAGAGGCTGGGCCGCCTGTAACCACAAGCCCGCGCATTCTCCGTCACCAATCACCAGCAGCGGGAAGACCCCGCACTCTGACACCACATCCAGGGTTGATAAGGCTGCGTATGAGACGGCGCTGCAAGGTTGGCCTGCTGTTCCATTGCCAAAGCGGTGGCGAATTCGGTCAGGGAAGATGTCGCTCTCCAGGCGGTCCGACCCTGGTAGAACCGGAAAGTGCCTGTCGGCCAGTTGCAGCTCCGCATGCGGCAGCCGGCTGCCCGGGGTAGTGCACGGTTCGTACTTGCTCTCCCTTCGTGAGCTAGGGCCTGTACCATAGCATACGGCCTTCAGACAGTGTCGCTGATGCAGGCCGGTCATTGAGATCATATACGTGGCATGCAGTTGTTCATACCAGCGCCAGCTTTGAGCGGCTCTTGTTGTACAGGCCTTCCCGCAACAGAAAGATCGCCATCCGCCAGGCGATAGCGGAAGCCAAGGTCTTCCGCTGGGAATTGTAGCCTCAGCGTGCGCCCATGGCGGAACACCTTTTGCAGCTGCGAATTGCGCCAGTCTGTCAGCGCCGGGAGTGCCGTGGTTGTGCCAAGACGCCCTACTTGCAGGCATGCCTCCAGCGCTGCACCTGGGGCACCTGCATGGAGATCAAGCAGATAACAGAGCTTGCATCATGTACAGCTATGAAAGATCGGAAATTGCGATAAGCAGAGCAATCACTCTGGTATCGTGTGCGCATCCGGCATGGATTGTTACCACCAGACATCTGAAGGCATCGCCAACCACCCGCGTAACAGTCATCCAAGTATATCAGCACACTGCAAAGTACTAGCCGCAAAGCAGGGGTAGGACGTTGCATGTCACCTGAGGGCAACCACCTATCAAGGTGTGAGAGTGTGCGGTTGACAAAGTTCGCTGCCTCTGGGTCAAGTCCGATTGCACGCGGCACCTGCAGTGCGTCCTGGAAGTTGTCGATGCTCAGCTGCGTGTTGGCGCGGGCCACAGGTAGCCGCTCACTCTCGTATGTTTGCAGCAGTGTTGGTGGCGCGATGCCTGAGAGGCATGAGGCTAGCTTCCACGCCAAATTATGCGCGTCCTGCGCAGAGAGGGCACGCGTCAGAGCCGAGCCCCCGCTATGAATGCAACGATCATTCGCAGTCAAGAAGGATGTACATTTTGTGGCATTGCGTCGACCAGTTTCAGTGTAAGACTGGCTGAAAGTCATCGCACCTGGATTCCAGTATTCATGCCAAAGCCGCCAGCTGGCGGAAACCGGTGTGCAGCGTCGCCTGCCAGGAGGACTCGCCCGACCTGAAATCTGAGACGAAGGGTGGCAATGTTGATTTTTTGTATGGATCAGTGTTAGGGGGGGGGGGGGGGGGGGGGGATCCAGCCTCAGTAGCACCTCAAAGGCTTTGCAGCAGTGGCAGCAATCGGATGGAAACTATATGTCGCGGCATACCTGGATGCAACCTGCGCAGACATCTTCCATGCCCGCACGTTTGCAATGCGTACATCAACAGCCTCCCCGGCAGCGCGTTGCACCAGGTCTTCCGCCACCGACGCTGTGAAGTCGGCAGCAGACTAGCAGCGTGGCAGGATATCAGCCGTATCAGCGAATACAACTCAGCGCAGATCACTGCTCGGCTAGGGGTGTACCGCAGAGGGCTAGCGTGTGAGACTGGGAGCTGGGACATATATTATGGGGCACACTACTGAGCGATGATCCCATTTCATTCTACTACATAGCAAACAATTTATGTCCCCCATCACGAAACTGCAATGGTGAGAACAGCATGCAATCAGGCTGGGAGTAGGGCTGGGTGTGGGGGTGAGGCACATTAGCACATACAATCACTGCACACCCACTATTTGACATGGAAAATGGCGATTATATCTCAAACGTAGCAGCCAAATTTAGTGGCGGTATATTGTGAACTCAAGTGGCTGTAGACTGCCATATCAGTGGCATGGCAACGTATCTGGGCGGCGTGAGGACGGGAATTCAAAGGAGTAGCTGCGCACCTGGAGAGGCGGGAAGAAGGGCACCTGTGCCACAAACTCGCCGCTCTGCAGGCAGTGTGCCACGATGACCGCAATGACGCCAGGATTGAAGCAGAAGTAGAGCATTGCAGGGCGATGTTCCAGCTTCTTGGCAAGGGCCTGTGTTCCGTCGTAGCATGGCCGGGGAGGACATCATGACGCTGCTTGGATATGAACAAAGTTCACATTGGTGGTCATTTATGGTAGCAGTGGGCACGAGGCGAAAGGAGGAGGGCAGGGAAGGACTGACGGCGAGGTGTTAATGGGGGGGGGGGGGGGGGGGGGATGACCTGGGAGTAAAAGTGGATGTTGATGAGGTTCTGCAATTCAGGCTCACCCTCCATGGACACACCCAGTAGATTCCGCAGCGCTGCAAGGAGCAAAGGGGGCAGATCCTCAATCGGCATAGTAGCTGCGCTGCTCCCTCCCCCTTTGTTCATGGGGGGATGGACGGCGCCCCATCGGCACTGCGATTTGCCAATCCATGCCTTACCGCTGTTGGCCCCGTCAGCAGCAACCAGATATTGGCATGTAAAGAGGCGCACGTCAGCGGCGTCCCTGCACAAGACGTCGGGCAAATATTTGCGCGCGAACCAGACACAGATCCAGCTTATGGCATGCAACAGAGCCAGGCTTGCGTGGGAGCCCACAGGGTAGATTCTGAATGAGCTGCCACGGTGTGTGCTACATGGCTTGTGCCAGTAGTAACATATATATACATATATATATACATGTATATATATATATATACATATATATATATATATATATATATATATATATATATATATATATATATATATATATATATTGGGACCTTTTTGCATTCCAGCGATGTACCTTGAGAGATTGCTGCAATTCAACAAGTCACTTCCATCAACACAACGGTGTAATGTTCTAACGATCCAGCCGGTTTTCAACTCGACCCTTGGTGACTCCTGTGAGTATTCGTAGTTGCGTGGGGGCAATACCTCGTACAGCCGAGCAAAGCGAGTAGTGCTGATAGTTTAGCAAAGCCTGTCAATCTGTAATGTAGTACGGACCCTGTACACACCCCCTAGAATACTATTTTACAAATGCTGCCTGACGCCGTGGCGTTGATTGCCACCACTAGCTACCGTACGCACCCCCCCCCCCCCCCCCCCCACCTCACTCTCTGAGCGGCTTAGGCAGAGACAGCCAGGGTCACTGAGCAAGCATCACCATGCAGCCAATCATTACTCGCATGGCTGACAAAATGCAGCCTCTGAAGCGGCATGCGGCAAATGCCCTGGGCTGGCAGTCATGGTGCTCTTAGTGGGGTCTCTAAAGAACAACCCTCGATAGCCCTGAAAAGTTGCTGCTACAACGCACTCTGCTGGCACACAGCGCCCTGACTGACAAGGGGCAGCCCTCTGGTCTAGGGAGCCAGAGGACTTTGCCGCAGCACAGAATTGTCACGAAGCATAGGAGCAGTCTTACCGTGCGGAGGCCATCTCCACCTGCAATGCCACACGTTCACCGCTGGGCGTCTTCTCCTCCGCCATCCCCGTGACCCGCGCCCCAAAGCGCACACTGGCTGTGTCCATGTTGTCGTCCACACGGCGCAACAACAGCGGCAGGAGCTGGTTTTGCGGCAGGTGTGTCACCGGCTCGGGACTGACGCGCGGCAGAAAGGGCGTATCTGGTGGCACCCAGAGTGTCTCGCTCAGCTTTAGAGCAAAGCTAGAAGCCTCTCCCCCCCACCCCCCCCCCCCCCCCCCCCCCCGCCCCCCGCCCATCTTCTTCCCGCCCCCATGGCCATCCTCATCCATCATCCATTCACTGGGGGTTAATACCATGGAAAGAGGGGCGCATCCCCATAGCCGGCCACACAGCCCAGCTAAGAGAGGGCAGAGTGATGGTGTTGGCAGCAGCAGCCACCTCATCGAGACTGGGGGCCGCGGACTTGCATCATCGCTGCGACAACACCTTTCGGCGATGAGAGGTGGTGGTGGTGCTCACAGTCTCCGTGGTGGTGGGGCAGTGGCCAATCTCGCAGGTGTGTGTGTGGGGGGGGGGGGGCGCGCACCTTGCCCTGGAAAGTGGTCAATACGATGATAGATATGTTGCAGCATGGCAGAGCAGTAGATAAAGGCGCGCCACTGGCTCAGCGGTGGGCTGCGTTGCCGCACCTCGTCCGCCAGATTGTCGATGCCCCGGAACACCTGGCCTCCATCGCAGATCGAAGGGGACGACCGCCAGCGCAGGAGCTCAGCGCCTTGCAGGCCACAAACCCAGGTGCTAAATGTACCCTCGCAATCCTACATCCCTGAAAGGGGCCGACCCACCTCCATTGTGCGGTGGTTGATGAAGTGCGCTTGCGGTTCCTCCGTCAGCCGGTGTGCACGCTCAAACACCACGTGCTTGATGCCTATGCGTTTGGCCGGAAAGGAGTGTTGAGTTAGTGAATGTTTGTGAGTGAATGTGTCCGCGCATGCATATGCGTGGTGTGTGAAAGGAGGGCGTGCAGCATTTGATCGCGGTCAGGTTCCCGGGAAGAGGGGAGCAGCCCGTCTGCGTGATGTGCGTATGCGTGCGTGGGTGTGCGTGCGTGTGTGCGTGCGTGTGCGTGGGTGTGCGTGCGTGTGTGCGTGTTTGTGTGCGTGTGTGTGCGTGCGTGTGCGTGTGTGTGACTGTGTGTGGGTGTGCGCGTGTGTGTGTGTGTGTGTCTGTCTGTGTGTGTCTGTGTCTGTGTGTCTGTGTGTGTGTGTGTGTGTGTCTGTGTGGCTGTGTGTTGGGTCGGGGAGGGGCTAAGCGGCGGTCCACCATCTGCGTGGGACCCTCTCCACCCGACTCACCCAGCTTCGACAGCAGCAGTGACAGCGTCAGGCCGGTCGGTCCCGCGCCCACGATTGCAACTGGGAAGTCGGCGCCCTCGACGGGCACCGCCCCTCCACAGGTTGCGGCTACCCGCCGCCGCTGCTCCTGTCGCGCGACGACTGCCGCTGTAGCTGTCGTCGGGGGCCATCGCGCGCGGAGGAGCCGCCGCGCGGCAGAGAATGCCGTCGACATCTGTGCCTGACCTACGCCCTGGTTGTGCCCTCTAGAAGCGTGCTATTCGCGGCCCTACTGACCTGGCTGCGCGCCCCTCGTGTGTTGGCGCCATCTGGTTGTCGGCAATAATAACGGCCTCGGCGCCGGGCGCGAGGCGCAACGGATTATTTAGCGGCTACCCCTGCCTGGAGTTGAGTTCGACCGAGACGGGAAAATAGTTTTTGTCGGCGAGGGCGGCCACAGCGCGCGTGCACATACCTCATCACTCCGGTACGGCACGAACACGCCACTGTTGGAAATTCCGTCACTGGCCTTTAATTAGTCTTGCGAAATGCTGCGGCAATTTGCTTGATGACTATAACGGAGCGCCTACCCAGGGCTTTCCGTGGATTGCTGCCCAAACGGCCGTCGTAGAGACGCTGCAAGGGTTTCACTGGTGCCAGTCCTGTCCCGGGGGCGAAAAAACAAACACGCCACTGAACGCAGGCGCGGCGGCCTGATAATGCAGGGCGGAGCAACATATCGCGCTATATGTTATTAAGACCCATGTACGAAAATGCCCTATGTATGTTAAGACCATATGAAAACGTGACACATGTGCACATGTGTCGCCACACGTCGTGCACAAATGTCAACTGAGGACACATATGCACATGTAGTGTCATGTTGCCTTTGCAACGTGTGCACATGTGTTGCCTCATGGCACATCTGCATATGTGTCAAGATCAAAACGACACATATGCGCATGTGCTAGCACATGTACACATATGTCATTTTTCCGGCCGATCACGACACTTCTGCACATGAGGCATGAACAGTATGGCTCATGTGCATATGTGTAGCCCGACACGTGACACATGTACACATGTGTCATTTTCGAGTGTGACATAAGACACATATGAATATATGTTCATTTTTGTCCGCGGAATTCGAGCGTGGGGTTCTAATTTAGAATTATTGAAATAAAAATATTCCGGAAGGCACAAATTAATTATTTAAGCATGGCGGCCACTCGTTTGATGCCCTTAAAATGTATATATTAAGGCATTGCAAAGCAACTTCAGCCAGCAATGTACAAAAGGATGTTGTCTGCATTTAGACAATGGCAAAGTAAGTGTTGGCAGGTGTCATATCATTACATTGCTGCGCACTACTTTAGGACACGGACATGGGTCAGAACTTGGCTAGTTGAAGCACCCTCGTCGTAAATGTTCTCACATTTATTGTTGCCATTGTGACACCGGGAATTCCATTTCTTGCGTGCTTTGCGGCATGCACATACATTGGTTCTGCACGGACCCTTGCAACTAAACCTCAACATACCCTGGCCATCAAATAGGGATACATAAGCCGAAGCATTGCGCACTGATATTGGTTTCCAGTTGGCTTTCTCTCGCCATTTTTTCAAGCACACCCTGCAGCCCGTGTTGCGCTGGGACACTGTCACGCACAGGATCAATATCCCCGTGGCCAAGATATGGCTTTATGACTCCAGCCTTGGTCGCAAGCCTGCAATGGCCATGCTCGGTCACCTGAAACACTAGTTCAAAGCCATGATATGTGACACACCCAATAAATCAAAATTACAAGCACATAGTACGTAGGCAATGCCATACCAAAAATACATTTACATATTCACATGGCTTGTTACCTTGATGACGATGCACACCAAGCATTGTGCATCTGGCTTGGAGCGGTCGACGCTTGGAATTGGGATACGGACGACATCGCCAACCAATGGTGCTGGCCCATGACGAGCAGCCACTCTGGTCCGCATTGCTATGGTTTGCTTGGCCTGAACGTCGGCACACCTAGACCTGATGGCTTGGCCCTCAAGCGTGTCTGCGACGTCTGGGTCTAATTGGACAGACCGCTCCCGTAACTCAGAGCGCGCCCAACAGAACGTCAAACACAAACGCCCAAAGAATGCGCGGCTGAAGGCGCTCACTACGCTGCCGTATGCATCCATCTCCACGGACACCTCCTCATGTTTGTACACCCAGCACACCACGCCGGCGACGCCGCAACACCTCCGCCAGCCCCATCCCGCCCTTCGCGTCCACGTACACGCCCTGCCCGGCACCAGCTCGGAGCGTCAGGCGTTGCGACGTTGAAGAAGCACATGTTATGGCAAACATCACATCGCCGCGGCGCAAAAGTAGCACACCAAACTCTGCTTAGGAGCCAATGTTGTGCCATCAATGGTGCTGACGGATGGGTGGATACATTTTTTATTTTCTTTTCATCATTTGACATTCTCATACATATGCTATGGGTGCACACACAGTATTGATAACACGGGGAATATGAACCTGCCTTGCGTGCCACGTCAAATCTATACGTAACAGTAGCGGGACTATAGGGAGTGCTCTTAGATAGCTTGCATAACTTGAGGCTTACAACAAGAATCTTATGGGTGAGTTGGCACCCGTACTTCTAATATCAGGTATAATATTTCATGTCAATACGTTTTTGCATCAAGTACGACAGAAAAGCCAACAGTCATGATGGCATGCTGTCAAGCGTGCGGCATAGCGTGCACCGCAAAGGCGATTGCGATGCGGACGGCGGCAAGCCCGGGAGGAGCAACCTGGCAGGTGCTGCCAACGGAGTAGGTGCACTCCGCGATCTCCTCTTGGGTTGCCACGACGCCGGCCTCCACGTTACCGCCGCCCAGACGCAGCGGCCCCAAAGATAGGCCGCCGGTGCTGCCGTCCCCTGTATCCACGGCGGGGCAGACAAAGTACAACAGAGTGGGTTGGAGCTGCGCCATGGCGTCACGGAGCGCTGTCAGCGTGGGGTTCCACTCAACATGCACCTCCACCTGCGCCCACGCCCCAAGCGCAGAGTTAGGCAAGCCGCCGTCGGGTCGAGCACAGCGATGAGAGGCAGCAACATGCAGGAACCCCCCCCCCCCCCCCCCCCACCCCCAACACACACAAAAGCCCTAAGCACAGCTGCCTTGGCTCACTGGAGGGACAGTCACATACTCCCAGGCGGACGCACCGCAGCCTTGTACGCTTCGCCACTGAGAGCCACGAGGTCGCTTAGCACGCCGCATCCGCTGCGGAAGCTCAGCGTCTGGCCTTGACTGGAACCGCACACCACAACAAGGGATGCGCGCCACCTCTGTCTTCGCGTTCGACCCCCACTCATTGGCGCCTGCGGCCCCGAGCTCGGCGGGGGCCGCCGCTGCTTGCAACGTGTCTCGTCGCTCGTCTGCCTGCGGGTCCAGCTGCTGAGCATCGACAGCATGGTCAGAGCAGACCAGAAGGGGAGACATGTTGCCAGCTCACATGAAGGGGGGGGGGGGGGGGGGGGCAGGACATGCTCATTCTCCGCCTCAGCCGCCGCCACCGCCAGCCATATTGCTTCCTCTTCGGGCGTTAGGCTCGCGCCAGGGCCCGGCCCTGATGCGGACGGGGGCACTGGCCTCTTGACCAATACTTGACCCCCGCCACGAGTGAGAAGTTCGAATTTTGTCGCAGTAGGGGCTGCCTTCTTCCTTTCCTGAAACCAAAGCAACACCGTCGAGGAGGGAAGTAAGACCATATCTAAAGCATACCATATTGTTCAACTGTGTCAGGGATCATGAGAGATAGAGGAAGGAGACGACGAGAGAGGGCGGCGGGGAGCAGGGGTGGAGATCGGGGGCATCGTAGTCCAAGATCGCGCGAGGCAGGAACGCCATTGTCATTAATATGTTCGGTTGGTCGGTACAGGGAGGCGAGGGACAGAGGGACTGCTAGGAGAACGACAGAGAGCCGGGGTGGGGGGGTAGGGGGGGGGGGGGGGGTTGTTCTAGCCCAGCATCGCAAGGCGAGAGCGGCCATGGGCAACGTGGAGTAGGGGCGAGTGGCGGACGGCGGCCGCGGCGGCTTCTCAGCGGCGGCGGCGGCGGGGTGGCGTTGGCGGCTTACCTCCGATCGTACCTCAAGGGTGTCGTATATGCGCAAGCACTCCGGAGCTTGTGCGGACTCCGACTCGAATAATAGTGTCATGTTCTTCGCTTTGCTGGCCGAACCGCCGCCCGCGCGCCCGCCGCCTGGTTCGGCAGCCACCCCTGAACAACTTGCGCCGGCGGTTTATCGCCCCTCCGCAGGGTCGCTACTTATCTCGTTTTTCACGGATAAGATACGAGTGACGACCCTGTCCATATGCGTAGAAAGCACAATGGACGCGGGTAACCCATATGCACATGTGTATCGATAAATACGGCGCATGTTTACATGTGTCGTCATCAGCCGGAAATATACCCCATGTGGACATGTGAAAACACAAATGTACACGTGTCAACTCCGGAGTTGACACAGGTGTATATGTGTCATCGTACAACAAATGTGCACATGTGTCAAAAAAACACACTGACACATGTGCACATTTGTCACGTTTTCATATGGGTCTTAACATATATACATCGCGGATACCGCCGCTCATTACTATTAGTAGTGAATAATAATGGTAGGATTACGAGTACACAAGGGCGTTCAAAGAAATAAAATCAAGGCTTTTCAAATGAACCGGTACCGGTACTGGTAAACGTGAAGATAAGTTCGCCCCGGAACGTCGGCCGAAGCCGCCCCAGCACTTGAGCTCTTGCGCCAACTACAGCCGTGGGTCTAGCATAGCCCGTAGACCATTGCCTCATTCGAATCCCGAAGGGCTAATGCATCAACCGGGGAAACCCATGACACGCTGGGACGATATTGCCGAAAATGCATCGGCCAGGAATCGATACCCGGACCTCTCACGTACGAGACGACTGCTCAACCGAGCGGACAAGGGATGTACCTCGCGTACGCTGATCACGTGGCACGTTGCTATGGGGCGGGCGACTCCAATCACGCCGGACACGAGTGGGCGGCACATGGCCTTTCCGACGTTTGCCACGACGTGAAGTCCGCCTTGGGCGTGGGTGTCCAGATCCTCACGGACCCGTCGGTGCTTGTTTCTCTTCCAAAGGGCAGCGACGGCCGGCCGGCGGATGTTGGGCTTTTTGGGTATGGTGGTATCCGCGGGAACACGGTTGCTGTCGATACCACCATTGCCCCTATCCTCGGCGTGTCAAGCTCGAATCCAACGAATGCATTGCGGGCTGCAAAGCGCCACAAAATCCAAAAGTATGACGAGGGTGTCCGAAACGCTGCCGGCATGCTTCGCTTTGTTCCTGTCGCCGTTTTCGAGTTCGGCTCGTTGGCCCCGCACGCTAGGGCCTTCTTGGTGGAGCTCGCAAAAGCTAGCCAGACACACAGGCCAAAAAAATCGGCCAGCTCTTGTCTGCGTGGCGCCGCCATTTCTCCTTGCTCATCAACATGGCACATGCAGACAACGTACTTGGCGGGGTCGCGGCCGCGCGCGGCACGTGATGGTGCTCCTGCGTCTGCGTTGCGTCGCTCGTCGGCCTGTGTTGCTATGACCTGGGTCATTGGTTGCAAGCGTACTCGCCGCGGCGGATGGCCTACCCCATCGGGGCGGTGGTCCCCATTGGTTATGGTCGTTCCTTGGCTTATTTAGTGCTTCCCTTGACCTTTTGGTTCCTGGGAACTTGGCGACTTCGTGGTTCCGTTGGCTTTTCCTTTGTTCTTGGCTCCATGGCCTCGTGCTCGAACTTGGTTTCAGGCTTATGTATCTCTTTTGCTGGCAACCTTTCATAGTTGTTAGTTATGTTTATAGTGCGCATATGTTAAAGGCCCGATGTAAAAAACAAGGGATGTACCTTGTTTCCAGTACCGCTATACCGGTACTGGTATAGTATTTGCCAATATAATTTATACATCCGTACCACTCAGGCACTCTCGCAATATAGATTGAAAACAATAATTGACGATATACGCGGTAGGCGAGAATATACGCGCAGGATATACGCGCCGGCACCTGCCAGCTGATATACTACGACCCAAAATATGATTGTTGAATGATAAAATGGTTATAATATCATCGAATAATACCTGATGATAACAATCTGAATTTATTATCGTTGTGCATCGGCACACACTCCCGTAATTTTATCAAACTTGAAAAAAAAGTATATGTAATTTTCATTTGAAAAGTAAAATTGTATGTAGTCTTACACTTAACCACAAACTTCTGGAAGGGCTTGGCTGTAGGTCTCCTCGTGCCCTGCCTAGGGCTGTGACTAGGGTCTGAAATCTAACCGATCAGGTGCCCTATCTGAATTTCCAAAATGGATATGGAACCCCATGTGAAACCCTAAATTAACAGATAGGTCTTGGGCTGTCCCTGTCGTCGTGGGCCCGCAGATATGGCAGAAGCTACCGCAGAGGCGCAGGGGATGGGATCCCTTCTCATGAAGCGGGTTTAGGGGCAACTTCCCAACCCAGACCTGGGGCTGGGTGCCCAGGGCTGGGCCATAGAGTTGTATGAGGGGCTTAGCCCATGAGTAGTCACTGTGCGAGCTCCTGCGGGGCGGGGGGTATCCGTAGGGACGCAGCCTTCAGAGGGCTGCACGGAGTGCACGCTACGGGAAATGCACAAGCAGCCGGCCCAATGCGAGTTCTTGCAGACGGGCCGAGAGACAGCTGGCCTGTGTAGCTTTTAAAAAAACTAAC
The DNA here is from genome assembly GCA_006384855.1 of Tetraselmis striata. Taxonomy (NCBI): domain Eukaryota; kingdom Viridiplantae; phylum Chlorophyta; class Chlorodendrophyceae; order Chlorodendrales; family Chlorodendraceae; genus Tetraselmis; species Tetraselmis striata. Next base: position 17,785 of record VCJN01000418.1, read on the forward strand.
AGGAATTAAGTTCTAACAAATTAACAGATTGTAACTTTCAACTATAAAATATATCTATGAGCAGCCATGTGCTTGCTTATGCGCAACAGCGTTGTGTCGGCAGCCGCAAAGGCCCGGTTTATTCTTTCCAGAATCTCAATGTAAACCATATACCAGTGAAATTGTCCATGTCATGCGTAAACGATGAGGGTCGGTGATATTTGTAGCAGCTAGCCTGCGTCAGATGCTGAGGCAATCAGGCAGTGGCAGATGGATAGTAACAAATTAAAAAACAGCAGATAATTATCTAGCACATAGGTAAGCACGTCTCTCTCTGATGGACAGGAGACAGCCCACCAGATCCAGGCCCGTGCGGCACAGACTTCCTTAGGGTGGGGGAGGGCGGGGAAAGGGGGGGGGGGGGGGGGGGCAAGGGTCATACCAGCCCCCCTGCCCCTCTCCTTCCTCCCTCCCTTAAACATACCCCAATTTGCGTCGACGTGGTGCTCATTGACGCACCCTAGTGGCCACGACCTATTGCCCTGTGGCCTTCATCCCGCGGCTAGGAGCTTTCACGTGTTGTAGATAGCATACGACTTGTAGCCGCCCTTTATCTCCACCATGCTGTAGCCGGCACCTGTACTCTGCGTGCCTGACGCCTGGGTGTACGTAACTGCAATGGTGAACGTGCCGCCAGAAAAGGTGACCGAATTGCTGAGCGTGGCGCCCGCAGTAGTGTAGGCGTTTGTCATAGCAGTATTAGACATCAGCTGTGCGCTGGTGCCGGAATAGTGCAGCAGGTACTCTCCCTGCCAGATGATGACAGCATCTGAGAACACAATCTCCATGAGGACCTCCACATAGCAACCGCGGTAGTTGTCCAGCGTGATGTCAACCACGTTGCGCTTTGTGCCTGAGGACACCGTCAGGCCGTTGGCGTTGTTGCTGCCTGCAATTGTGTACAGTGCGTTGGCAGTGTCGGCCACCGAGGAACTTGTCTTGAACAGATTGTACCCAAGGTCGATCTCCGGGTTTGCATACATGGCACCGTCATCGTCCACCAGCAGGCGGGTCTCGGACAGGCCGTAGAAGAGCTGGCTGACAGTGATGTCACCGGCCTCTCCAGTGGCAGTATCGCCAGACGAGATGATGGTATGTGAGGTTGAAGTAATCTCCGCCGTGTCGCCCTTGACTGTGGTCGTGGCGCCGAGGTCAGAGGTGTCGATGGTAACATCGCCAGTGGAGGCGTCTGCTGCGAGCACTGCAGTTGAGCCGACTGTAATGTATAGCGCCCTGTTTGTTGCCGGCTTCAGCGTGACATCACCGGCGCTCGAGAGTGTGATGGCTCCTGAAGATAGCAGAGAGATTAGCGATAAGCCGTCAATGGGTGAACAAAGCTTAAGGGGTTTCAGGCAGAGCATAGGATGGAAGAGAATCGCTGCCTACCTGAAACAGCAGAGGAGCTCAGCGTCACTGCGCCGGTAGTTGCTGCAGACAGGACGCTGGTGGAGCCCTGCTCGATGGAAAGCGCATAACTACTGGATGCCTTCAGCGTAACGTCCGCGCCTCCATGGTAGGTGACAGCGTCTCCAGACGGTGAAGAGAACGCCGAGCTGTAGACTGTGTCGCCCGCATATAAGCTCTTGGCAACACCAAGTCCGCCAGATACCTTAAATGCGCCGGTGGTGGCAGAGGTTGCAGCTGTTGTGGACGTCAGGCTCAACGCACCGCCAAGGACAGTGTCCATACGTACTGCGAGACCACCCTGGATCATTACTGAAGCGGTACTTGCATCGACGGCGTTGGTAGGGTCCCCAAAGGTGGCGGTGCCGCTAAACATGGATGGCTCCGCAACGGCCAGGCCATAGTAGACGCTAAGGAAACCACGGACGTCAGCATCGGAGGCCACATCTAGAGCACCACCAACGTAGGTGTCTTTCAAGATGCCCACGCCACCGGAGACAGTAAGAGCACCACTTGTTGCAGACGTTGAGCCCATAGTATCTTCAACAGCCACTGATCCTCCAATAATGGCATTTTTTGCAACGCCTAGGCCGCCAAAGATAACAGTCCCTGCAACAGTGGTGGAGGTGGCCACAGTGGTGTCCTCAACAGTGAGGCCACCTCCTATTGTTGCCGCCTTCGCAATGCCAACACCTCCAGAAACGATCACTGCTCCTGTTGCTGTAGACGTAGAGTCCGTCGTGTCAGTAATAGACATCTCACTGCTCAGCTGAAGAGAAGCATCAATCTTGCCCTCCAGAACCAGATCACCGCCGATGTACACATCCTTTGCCACGCCCAGGCCTCCAGCCATGGTCACTGCTGCTGATGTTGTTGAGGTGGCCTCAGTGGTGTCCAGCATGCTGACCTGCCTGCCCAGGGTGGCCTCCAGACCCACATTCAGGCCGTAGTACACATCCAGGTTCTGCTCCAGCACAGTGTCTCCGCCGATGTAGGTCTGCCCAGCCACGCCCAGACCGCCCCATGCCACCACAGAGCCAGTGCCAGTGCTGGTGGACTCCTGCAGGCCCTCCACCACCAGGTCGCCGCCCAAAAAGGTGTCCTTGGCCACGCCCAGGCCGCCCTGCAGCACCAGGCTGCCGCTGTTGGTGCTGGTGGACTGCGACTCATCGGTGACAGTCATGATGCCTCCAAAGTAGGATGCCCTGGCCACACCCAGCCCGCCATAGGTCACCACAGAGGCGGAGCTGGTGGAGGTGGCATCAGTGGTGTCATGGACAGTCAGGGTGCCGCCCAGGTTGGCGCTCAGCTCCACACCCAGGCCGCCCTCCAGCACCAGGGCGCCGGTGTCCTTGTCAGTAGACTCGGTGGTGTCCAGCAGCGTGAGATCTGCGTCAATCTTGCCCTCCAGAACCAGATCACCGCCGATGTACACATCCTTTGCCACGCCCAGGCCTCCAGCCATGGTCACTGCTGCTGCTGTTGTTGAGGTGGCCTCAGTGGTATCCAACATGCTGACCTGCCTGCCCAGGGTGGCCTCCAGACCCACATTCAGGCCGTAGTACACATCCAGGTTCTGCTCCAGCACAGTGTCTCCGCCGATGTAGGTCTGCCCGGCCACACCCAGACCGCCCCATGCTACCACAGAGCCAGTGCCAGTGCTGGTGGACTCCTGCAGGCCCTCCACCACCAGGTCGCCGCCCAAAAAGGTGTCCTTGGCCACGCCCAGGCCGCCCTGCAGCACCAGGCTGCCGCTGTCGGTGCTGGTGGACTGCGACTCATCGGTGACAGTCATGATGCCTCCAAAGTAGGATGCCCTGGCCACACCCAGCCCGCCATAGGTCACCACAGAGGCGGAGCTGGTAGAGGTGGCATCAGTGGTGTCATGGACAGTCAGGGTGCCGCCCAGGTTGGCGCTCAGCTCCACACCCAGGCCGCCCTCCAGCACCAGGGCACCGGTGTCCTTGTCAGTAGACTCGGTGCTGTCCAGGAGAGTGAGATCTGCGTCAATCTTGCCCTCCAGGACCAGATCACCGCCGATGTACACATCCTTTGCCACGCCCAGGCCTCCAGCCATGGTCACTGCTGCTGCTGTTGTTGAGGTGGCCTCAGTGGTGTCCAACATGCTGACCTGCCTGCCCAGGGTGGCCTCCAGACCCACATTCAGGCCGTAGTACACATCCAGGTTCTGCTCCAGCACAGTGTCGCCGCCGATGTAGGTCTGCCCGGCCACACCCAGACCGCCCCATGCCACCACAGAGCCAGTGCCAGTGCTGGTGGACTCCTGCAGGCCCTCCACCACCAGGTCGCCGCCCAAAAAGGTGTCCTTGGCCACGCCCAGGCCGCCCTGCAGCACCAGGCTGCCGCTGTTGGTGCTGGTGGACTGCGACTCATCGGTGACAGTCATGATGCCTCCAAAGTAGGATGCCCTGGCCACACCCAGCCCGCCATAGGTCACCACAGAGGCGGAGCTGGTGGAGGTGGCATCAGTGGTGTCATGGACAGTCAGGGTGCCGCCCAGATTGGCGCTCAGCTCCACACCCAGGCCGCCCTCCAGCACCAGGGCGCCGGTGTCTTTGTCAGTAGACTCGGTGGTGTCCAGCAGCGTGAGATCTGCGTCAATCTTGCCCTCCAGGACCAGATCACCGCCGATGTACACATCCTTTGCCACGCCCAGGCCTCCAGCCATGGTCACTGCTGCTGCTGTTGTTGAGGTGGCCTCAGTGGTGTCCAACATGCTGACCTGCCTGCCCAGGGTGGCCTCCAGACCCACATTCAGGCCGTAGTACACATCCAGGTTCTGCTCCAGCACAGTGTCTCCGCCGATGTAGGTCTGCCCGGCCACACCCAGACCGCCCCATGCCACCACAGAGCCAGTGCCAGTGCTGGTGGACTCCTGCAGGCCCTCCACCACCAGGTCGCCGCCCAAAAAGGTGTCCTTGGCCACGCCCAGGCCGCCCTGCAGCACCAGGCTGCCGCTGTTGGTGCTGGTGGACTGCGACTCATCGGTGACAGTCATGATGCCTCCAAAGTAGGATGCCCTGGCCACACCCAGCCCACCATAGGTCACCACAGAGGCGGAGCTGGTGGAGGTGGCATCAGTGGTGTCATGGACAGTCAGGGTGCCGCCCAGATTGGCGCTCAGCTCCACACCCAGGCCGCCCTCCAGCACCAGGGCGCCGGTGTCTTTGTCAGTAGACTCGGTGGTGTCCAGCAGCGTGAGATCTGCGTCAATCTTGCCCTCCAGGACCAGATCACCGCCGATGTACACATCCTTTGCCACGCCCAGGCCTCCAGCCATGGTCACTGCTGCTGCTGTTGTTGAGGTGGCCTCAGTGGTGTCCAACATGCTGACCTGCCTGCCCAGGGTGGCCTCCAGACCCACATTCAGGCCGTAGTACACATCCAGGTTCTGCTCCAGCACAGTGTCTCCGCCGATGTAGGTCTGCCCGGCCACACCCAGACCGCCCCATGCCACCACAGAGCCAGTGCCAGTGCTGGTGGACTCCTGCAGGCCCTCCACCACCAGGTCGCCGCCCAAAAAGGTGTCCTTGGCCACGCCCAGGCCGCCCTGCAGCACCAGGCTGCCGCTGTTGGTGCTGGTGGACTGCGACTCATCGGTGACAGTCATGATGCCTCCAAAGTAGGATGCCCTGGCCACACCCAGCCCACCATAGGTCACCACAGAGGCGGAGCTGGTGGAGGTGGCATCAGTGGTGTCATGGACAGTCAGGGTGCCGCCCAGATTGGCGCTCAGCTCCACACCCAGGCCGCCCTCCAGCACCAGGGCGCCGGTGTCTTTGTCAGTAGACTCGGTGGTGTCCAGCAGCGTGAGATCTGCGTCAATCTTGCCCTCCAGGACCAGATCACCGCCGATGTACACATCCTTCATGACGCCCAGGCCTCCAGCCATGGTCACTGCTGCTGCTGTTGTTGAGGTGGCCTCAGTGGTATCCAACATGCTGACCTGCCTGCCAAGGGTGGCCTCCAGACCCACATTCAGGCCGTAGTACACATCCAGGTTCTGCTCCAGCACAGTGTCTCCGCCGATGTAGGTCTGCCCGGCCACACCCAGACCGCCCCATGCCACCACAGAGCCAGTGCCAGTGCTGGTGGACTCCTGCAGGCCCTCCACCACCAGGTCGCCGCCCATAAAGGTGTCCTTGGCCACGCCCAGGCCGCCCTGCAGCACCAGGCTGCCGCTGTTGGTGCTGGTGGACTGCGACTCATCGGTGACAGTCATGATGCCTCCAAAGTAGGATGCCCTGGCCACACCCAGCCCACCATAGGTCACCACAGAGGCGGAGCTGGTGGAGGTGGCATCAGTGGTGTCATGGACAGTCAGGGTGCCGCCCAGATTGGCGCTCAGCTCCACACCCAGGCCGCCCTCCAGCACCAGGGCGCCGGTGTCCTTGTCAGTAGACTCGGTGGTGTCCAGCAGCGTGAGATCTGCGTCAATCTTGCCCTCCAGGACCAGATCACCGCCGATGTACACATCCTTTGCCACGCCCAGGCCTCCAGCCATGGTCACTGCTGCTGCTGTTGTTGAGGTGGCCTCAGTGGTATCCAACATGCTGACCTGCCTCCCCAGGGTGGCCTCCAGACCCACATTCAGGCCGTAGTACACATCCAGGTTCTGCTCCAGCACAGTGTCGCCGCCGATGTAGGTCTGGCCGGCCACACCCAGACCGCCCCATGCCACCACAGAGCCAGTGCCAGTGCTGGTGGACTCCTGCAGGCCCTCCACCACCAGGTCGCCGCCCAAAAAGGTGTCCTTGGCCCACGCCCAGGCCGCCCTGCAGCACCAGGCTGCCGCTGTTGGTGCTGGTGGACTGCGACTCATCGGTGACAGTCATGATGCCTCCAAAGTAGGATGCCCTGGCCACACCCAGCCCGCCATAGGTCACCACAGAGGCGGAGCTGGTGGAGGTGGCATCAGTGGTGTCATGGACAGTCAGGGTGCCGCCCAGGTTGGCGCTCAGCTCCACACCCAGGCCGCCCTCCAGCACCAGGGCGCCGGTGTCCTTGTCAGTAGACTCGGTGGTGTCCAGCAGCGTGAGATCTGCGTCAATCTTGCCCTCCAGGACCAGATCACCGCCGATGTACACATCCTTTGCCACGCCCAGGCCTCCAGCCATGGTCACTGCTGCTGCTGTTGTTGAGGTGGCCTCAGTGGTGTCCAACATGCTGACCTGCCTGCCAAGGGTGGCCTCCAGACCCACATTCAGGCCGTAGTACACATCCAGGTTCTGCTCCAGCACAGTGTCGCCGCCGATGTAGGTCTGCCCGGCCACACCCAGACCGCCCCATGCCACCACAGAGCCAGTGCCAGTGCTGGTGGACTCCTGCAGGCCCTCCACCACCAGGTCGCCGCCCAAAAAGGTGTCCTTGGCCACGCCCAGGCCGCCCTGCAGCACCAGGCTGCCGCTGTTGGTGCTGGTGGACTGCGACTCATCGGTGACAGTCATGATGCCTCCAAAGTAGGATGCCCTGGCCACACCCAGCCCGCCATAGGTCACCACAGAGGCGGAGCTGGTGGAGGTGGCATCAGTGGTGTCATGGACAGTCAGGGTGCCGCCCAGATTGGCGCTCAGCTCCACACCCAGGCCGCCCTCCAGCACCAGGGAGCCGGTGTCCTTGTCAGTAGACTCGGTGGTGTCCAGCAGCGTGAGATCTGCGTCAATCTTGCCCTCCAGGACCAGATCACCGCCGATGTACACATCCTTTGCCACGCCCAGGCCTCCAGCCATGGTCACTGCTGCTGCTGTTGTTGAGGTGGCCTCAGTGGTGTCCAACATGCTGACTTGCTTGCCCAGGGTGGCCTCCAGACCCACATTCAGGCCGTAGTACACATCCAGGTTCTGCTCCAGCACAGTGTCGCCGCCGATGTAGGTCTGCCCGGCCACACCCAGACCGCCCCATGCCACCACAGAGCCAGTGCCAGTGCTGGTGGACTCCTGCAGGCCCTCCACCACCAGGTCGCCGCCCATAAAGGTGTCCTTGGCCACGCCCAGGCCGCCCTGCAGCACCAGGCTGCCGCTGTTGGTGCTGGTGGACTGCGACTCATCGGTGACAGTCATGATGCCTCCAAAGTAGGATGCCCTGGCCACACCCAGCCCGCCATAGGTCACCACAGAGGCGGAGCTGGTGGAGGTGGCATCAGTGGTGTCATGGACAGTCAGGGTGCCGCCCAGATTGGCGCTCAGCTCCACACCCAGGCCGCCCTCCAGCACCAGGGCGCCGGTGTCCTTGTCAGTAGACTCGGTGGTGTCCAGCAGCGTGAGATCTGCGTCAATCTTGCCCTCCAGGACCAGATCACCGCCGATGTACACATCCTTTGCCACGCCCAGGCCTCCAGCCATGGTCACTGCTGCTGCTGTTGTTGAGGTGGCCTCAGTGGTGTCCAACATGCTGACCTGCCTACCCAGGGTGGCCTCCAGACCCACATTCAGGCCGTAGTACACATCCAGGTTCTGCTCCAGCACAGTGTCGCCGCCGATGTAGGTCTGCCCGGCCACACCCAGACCGCCCCATGCCACCACAGAGCCAGTGCCAGTGCTGGTGGACTCCTGCAGGCCCTCCACCACCAGGTCGCCGCCCAAAAAGGTGTCCTTGGCCACGCCCAGGCCGCCCTGCAGCACCAGGCTGCCGCTGTTGGTGCTGGTGGACTGCGACTCATCGGTGACAGTCATGATGCCTCCAAAGTAGGATGCCCTGGCCACACCCAGCCCGCCATAGGTCACCACAGAGGCGGAGCTGGTGGAGGTGGCATCAGTGGTGTCATGGACAGTCAGGGTGCCGCCCAGGTTGGCGCTCAGCTCCACACCCAGGCCGCCCTCCAGCACCAGGGCGCCGGTGTCCTTGTCAGTAGACTCGGTGGTGTCCAGCAGCGTGAGATCTGCGTCAATCTTGCCCTCCAGGACCAGATCACCGCCGATGTACACATCCTTTGCCACGCCCAGGCCTCCAGCCATGGTCACTGCTGCTGCTGTTGTTGAGGTGGCCTCAGTGGTGTCCAACATGCTGACCTGCCTGCCAAGGGTGGCCTCCAGACCCACATTCAGGCCGTAGTACACATCCAGGTTCTGCTCCAGCACAGTGTCTCCGCCGATGTAGGTCTCCCCAGCCACGCCCAGACCGCCCCATGCCACCACAGAGCCAGTGCCAGTGCTGGTGGACTCCTGCAGGCCCTCCACCACCAGGTCGCCGCCCAAAAAGGTGTCCTTGGCCACGCCCAGGCCGCCCTGCAGCACCAGGCTGCCGCTGTTGGTGCTGGTGGACTGCGACTCATCGGTGACAGTCATGATGCCGCCAAAGTAGGATGCCCTGGCCACACCCAGCCCGCCATAGGTCACCACAGAGGCGGAGCTGGTGGAGGTGGCATCAGTGGTGTCATGGACAGTCAGGGTGCCACCAATGTTGGCACTCTTCCCCACACCCAGGCCGCCCTCAGTGAGGAGGGCTCCGGTGTCTTTGTCAGTGGAGTCAGTGGTGTCAGTGAACTGGATGTTGTCCCGCACGTAGAGCTCACCACCAATGTACACATCCTTCATGACGCCCAGGCCTCCAGCCATTGTGACAGCAGCAGATGACTTGGACGTGGCGTCTGTGGTGTCCAGGAACTGGACAGCCCCACCAATGGTGGCCTCCAGACCCACATTCAGGCCGTAGTACACATCCAGGTTCTGCTCCAGCACAGTGTCGCCGCCGATGTAGGTCTGCCCGGCCACACCCAGACCGCCCCATGCCACCACAGAGCCAGTGCCAGTGCTGGTGGACTCCTGCAGGCCCTCCACCACCAGGTCGCCGCCCAAAAAGGTGTCCTTGGCCACGCCCAGGCCGCCCTGCAGCACCAGGCTGCCGCTGTTGGTGCTGGTGGACTGCGACTCATCGGTGACAGTCATGATGCCGCCAAAGTAGGATGCCCTGGCCACACCCAGCCCGCCATAGGTCACCACAGAGGCGGAGCTGGTGGAGGTGGCATCAGTGGTGTCATGGACAGTCAGGGTGCCGCCCAGATTGGCGCTCAGCTCCACACCCAGGCCGCCCTCCAGCACCAGGGAGCCGGTGTCCTTGTCAGTAGACTCGGTGGTGTCCAGCAGCGTGAGATCTGCGTCAATCTTGCCCTCCAGGACCAGATCACCGCCGATGTACACATCCTTTGCCACGCCCAGGCCTCCAGCCATGGTCACTGCTGCTGCTGTTGTTGAGGTGGCCTCAGTGGTGTCCAACATGCTGACTTGCTTGCCCAGGGTGGCCTCCAGACCCACATTCAGGCCGTAGTACACATCCAGGTTCTGCTCCAGCACAGTGTCGCCGCCGATGTAGGTCTGCCCGGCCACACCCAGACCGCCCCATGCCACCACAGAGCCAGTGCCAGTGCTGGTGGACTCCTGCAGGCCCTCCACCACCAGGTCGCCGCCCAAAAAGGTGTCCTTGGCCACGCCCAGGCCGCCCTGCAGCACCAGGCTGCCGCTGTTGGTGCTGGTGGACTGCGACTCATCGGTGACAGTCATGATGCCTCCAAAGTAGGATGCCCTGGCCACACCCAGCCCGCCATAGGTCACCACAGAGGCGGAGCTGGTGGAGGTGGCATCAGTGGTGTCATGGACAGTCAGGGTGCCGCCCAGGTTGGCGCTCAGCTCCACACCCAGGCCGCCCTCCAGCACCAGGGAGCCGGTGTCCTTGTCAGTAGACTCGGTGGTGTCCAGCAGCGTGAGATCTGCGTCAATCTTGCCCTCCAGGACCAGATCACCGCCGATGTACACATCCTTTGCCACGCCCAGGCCTCCAGCCATGGTCACTGCTGCTGCTGTTGTTGAGGTGGCCTCAGTGGTGTCCAACATGCTGACCTGCCTGCCCAGGGTGGCCTCCAGACCCACATTCAGGCCGTAGTACACATCCAGGTTCTGCTCCAGCACAGTGTCGCCGCCGATGTAGGTCTGCCCGGCCACACCCAGACCGCCCCATGCCACCACAGAGCCAGTGCCAGTGCTGGTGGACTCCTGCAGGCCCTCCACCACCAGGTCGCCGCCCAAAAAGGTGTCCTTGGCCACGCCCAGGCCGCCCTGCAGCACCAGGCTGCCGCTGTTGGTGCTGGTGGACTGCGACTCATCGGTGACAGTCATGATGCCTCCAAAGTAGGATGCCCTGGCCACACCCAGCCCGCCATAGGTCACCACAGAGGCGGAGCTGGTGGAGGTGGCATCAGTGGTGTCATGGACAGTCAGGGTGCCGCCCAGGTTGGCGCTCAGCTCCACACCCAGGCCGCCCTCCAGCACCAGGGAGCCGGTGTCCTTGTCAGTAGACTCGGTGGTGTCCAGCAGCGTGAGATCTGCGTCAATCTTGCCCTCCAGGACCAGATCACCGCCGATGTACACATCCTTCATGACGCCCAGGCCTCCAGCCATGGTCACTGCTGCTGCTGTTGTTGAGGTGGCCTCAGTGGTGTCCAACATGCTGACCTGCCTGCCCAGGGTGGCCTCCAGACCCACATTCAGGCCGTAGTACACATCCAGGTTCTGCTCCAGCACAGTGTCGCCGCCGATGTAGGTCTGCCCGGCCACACCCAGACCGCCCCATGCCACCACAGAGCCAGTGCCAGTGCTGGTGGACTCCTGCAGGCCCTCCACCACCAGGTCGCCGCCCAAAAAGGTGTCCTTGCCCACGCCCAGGCCGCCCTGCAGCACCAGGCTGCCGCTGTTGGTGCTGGTGGACTGCGACTCATCGGTGACAGTCATGATGCCTCCAAAGTAGGATGCCCTGGCCACACCCAGCCCGCCATAGGTCACCACAGAGGCGGAGCTGGTGGAGATGGCATCAGTGGTGTCATGGACAGTCAGGGTGCCGCCCAGGTTGGCGCTCAGCTCCACACCCAGGCCGCCCTCCAGCACCAGGGAGCCGGTGTCCTTGTCAGTAGACTCGGTGGTGTCCAGCAGCGTGAGATCTGCGTCAATCTTGCCCTCCAGGACCAGATCACCGCCGATGTACACATCCTTCATGACGCCCAGGCCTCCAGCCATGGTCACTGCTGCTGCTGTTGTTGAGGTGGCCTCAGTGGTGTCCAACATGCTGACCTGCCTGCCCAGGGTGGCCTCCAGACCCACATTCAGGCCGTAGTACACATCCAGGTTCTGCTCCAGCACAGTGTCGCCGCCGATGTAGGTCTGCCCGGCCACACCCAGACCGCCCCATGCCACCACAGAGCCAGTGCCAGTGCTGGTGGACTCCTGCAGGCCCTCCACCACCAGGTCGCCGCCCAAAAAGGTGTCCTTGCCCACGCCCAGGCCGCCCTGCAGCACCAGGCTGCCGCTGTTGGTGCTGGTGGACTGCGACTCATCGGTGACAGTCATGATGCCTCCAAAGTAGGATGCCCTGGCCACACCCAGCCCGCCATAGGTCACCACAGAGGCGGAGCTGGTGGAGGTGGCATCAGTGGTGTCATGGACAGTCAGGGTGCCGCCCAGGTTGGCGCTCAGCTCCACACCCAGGCCGCCCTCCAGCACCAGGGCGCCGGTGTCCTTGTCAGTAGACTCGGTGGTGTCCAGCAGCGTGAGATCTGCGTCAATCTTGCCCTCCAGGACCAGATCACCGCCGATGTACACATCCTTTGCCACGCCCAGGCCTCCAGCCATGGTCACTGCTGCTGCTGTTGTTGAGGTGGCCTCAGTGGTGTCCAACATGCTGACTTGCCTGCCCAGGGTGGCCTCCAGACCCACATTCAGGCCGTAGTACACATCCAGGTTCTGCTCCAGCACAGTGTCTCCGCCGATGTAGGTCTCCCCAGCCACGCCCAGACCGCCCCATGCCACCACAGAGCCAGTGCCAGTGCTGGTGGACTCCTGCAGGCCCTCCACCACCAGGTCGCCGCCCAAAAAGGTGTCCTTGCCCACGCCCAGGCCGCCCTGCAGCACCAGGCTGCCGCTGTCGGTGCTGGTGGACTGCGACTCATCGGTGACAGTCATGATGCCGCCAAAGTAGGATGCCCTGGCCACACCCAGCCCGCCATAGGTCACCACAGAGGCGGAGCTGGTGGAGGTGGCATCAGTGGTGTCATGGACAGTCAGGGTGCCACCAATGTTGGCACTCTTCTCCACACCCAGGCCGCCCTCAGTGAGGAGGGCTCCGGTGTCTTTGTCAGTGGAGTCAGTGGTATCCGTGAACTGGATGTTGTCCCGCACGTAGAGCTCACCACCAATGTACACATCCTTCATGACGCCCAGGCCTCCAGCCATTGTGACAGCAGCAGATGACTTGGACGTGGCGTCTGTGGTGTCCAGGAACTGGACAGCCCCACCAATGGTGGCCTCCAGACCCACATTCAGGCCGTAGTACACATCCAGGTTCTGCTCCAGCACAGTGTCTCCGCCAATGTAGGTCTGCCCAGCCACGCCCAGACCGCCCCATGCCACCACAGAGCCAGTGCCAGTGCTGGTGGACTCCTGCAGGCCCTCCACCACCAGGTCGCCGCCCAAAAAGGTGTCCTTGCCCACGCCCAGGCCGCCCTGCAGCACCAGGCTGCCGCTGTCGGTGCTGGTGGACTGCGACTCATCGGTGACAGTCATGATGCCTCCAAAGTAGGATGTCCTGGCCACAGCCAGCCCACCATAGGTCACCACAGAGGCGGAGCTGGTGGAGGTGGCATCAGTGGTGTCATGGACAGTCAGGGTGCCGCCCAGATTGGCGCTCAGCTCCACACCCAGGCCGCCCTCCAGCACCAGGGAGCCGGTGTCCTTGTCAGTAGACTCGGTGGTGTCCAGCAGCGTGAGATCTGCGTCAATCTTGCCCTCCAGGACCAGATCACCGCCGATGTACACATCCTTCATGACGCCCAGGCCTCCAGCCATGGTCACTGCTGCTGCTGTTGTTGAGGTGGCCTCAGTGGTGTCCAACATGCTGACTTGCCTGCCAAGGGTGGCCTCCAGACCCACATTCAGGCCGTAGTACACATCCAGGTTCTGCTCCAGCACAGTGTCGCCGCCGATGTAGGTCTGCCCAGCCACGCCCAGACCGCCCCATGCCACCACAGAGCCAGTGCCAGTGCTGGTGGACTCATGCAGGCCCTCCACCACCAGGTCGCCGCCCAAAAAGGTGTCCTTGGCCACGCCCAGGCCGCCCTGCAGCACCAGGCTGCCGCTGTCGGTGCTGGTGGACTGCGACTCATCGGTGACAGTCATGATGCCTCCAAAGTAGGATGCCCTGGCCACACCCAGCCCGCCATAGGTCACCACAGAGGCGGAGCTGGTGGAGGTGGCATCAGTGGTGTCATGGACAGTCAGGGTGCCGCCCAGGTTGGCGCTCAGCTCCACACCCAGGCCGCCCTCCAGCACCAGGGAGCCGGTGTCCTTGTCAGTAGACTCGGTGGTGTCCAGCAGCGTGAGATCTGAGTCAATCTTGCCCTCCAGGACCAGATCACCGCCGATGTACACATCCTTCATGACGCCCAGGCCTCCAGCCATGGTCACTGCTGCTGCTGTTGTTGAGGTGGCCTCAGTGGTGTCCAACATGCTGACCTGCCTGCCCAGGGTGGTCTCTAGACCCACATTCAGGCCGTAGTACACATCCAGGTTCTGCTCCAGCACAGTGTCGCCGCCGATGTAGGTCTGCCCAGCCACACCCAGACCGCCCCATGCCACCACAGAGCCAGTGCCAGTGCTGGTGGACTCCTGCAGGCCCTCCACCACCAGGTCGCCGCCCAAAAAGGTGTCCTTGCCCACGCCCAGGCCGCCCTGCAGCACCAGGCTGCCGCTGTCGGTGCTGGTGGACTGCGACTCATCGGTGACAGTCATGATGCCTCCAAAGTAGGATGCCCTGGCCACGCCCAGCCCGCCATAGGTCACCACAGAGGCGGTGCTGGTGGAGGTGGCATCAGTGGTGTCATGGACAGTCAGGGTGCCACCAATGTTGGCACTCTTCTCCACACCCAGGCCGCCCTCAGTGAGGAGGGCTCCTGTGTCTTTGTCAGTGGAGTCAGTGGTATCCGTGAACTGGATGTTGTCCCGCACGTAGAGCTCACCACCAATGTACACATCCTTCATGACGCCCAGGCCTCCAGCCATTGTGACAGCAGCAGATGACTTGGACGTGGCGTCTGTGGTGTCCAGGAACTGGACAGCCCCACCAATGGTGGCCTCCAGACCCACATTCAGGCCGTAGTACACATCCAGGTTCTGCTCCAGCACAGTGTCTCCGCCGATGTAGGTCTGCCCGGCCACACCCAGACCGCCCCATGCCACCACAGAGCCAGTGCCAGTGCTGGTGGACTCCTGCAGGCCCTCCACCACCAGGTCACTGCCCAAAAAGGTGTCCTTGGCCACGCCCAGGCCGCCCTGCAGCACCAGGCTGCCGCTGTTGGTGCTGGTGGACTGCGACTCATCGGTGACAGTCATGATGCCTCCAAAGTAGGATGCCCTGGCCACACCCAGCCCGCCATAGGTCACCACAGAGGCGGAGCTGGTGGAGGTGGCATCAGTGGTGTCATGGACAGTCAGGGTGCCGCCCAGGTTGGCGCTCAGCTCCACACCCAGGCCGCCCTCCAGCACCAGGGAGCCGGTGTCCTTGTCAGTAGACTCGCTGGTGTCCAGCAGCGTGAGATCTGAGTCAATCTTGCCCTCCAGGACCAGATCACCGCCGATGTACACATCCTTCATGACGCCCAGGCCTCCAGCCATGGTCACTGCTGCTGCTGTTGTTGAGGTGGCCTCAGTGGTGTCCAACATGCTGACCTGCCTGCCCAGGGTGGCCTCCAGACCCACATTCAGGCCGTAGTACACATCCAGGTTCTGCTCCAGCACAGTGTCTCCGCCGATGTAGGTCTGGCCGGCCACACCCAGACCGCCCCATGCCACCACAGAGCCAGTGCCAGTGCTGGTGGACTCCTGCAGGCCCTCCACCACCAGGTCGCCGCCCATAAAGGTGTCCTTGGCCACGCCCAGGCCGCCCTGCAGCACCAGGCTGCCGCTGTCGGCGCTGGTGGACTGCGACTCATCGGTAACAGTCATGATGCCTCCAAAGTAGGATGCCCTGGCCACGCCCAGCCCGCCATAGGTCACCACAGAGGCGGAGCTGGTGGAGGTGGCATCAGTGGTGTCATGGACAGTCAGGGTGCCACCAATGTTGACACTCTTCCCCACACCCAGGCCGCCCTCAGTGAGGAGGGCTCCTGTGTCTTTGTCAGTGGAGTCCGTGGTATCCGTGAACTGGATGTTGTCCCGCACGTAGAGCTCACCACCAATGTACACATCCTTCATGACGCCCAGGCCTCCAGCCATTGTGACAGCAGCAGATGACTTGGACGTGGCGTCTGTGGTGTCCAGGAACTGGACAGCCCCCCCAATGGTGGCCTCCAGACCCACATTCAGGCCGTAGTACACATCCAGGTTCTGCTCCAGCACAGTGTCTCCGCCGATGTAGGTCTGCCCAGCCACGCCCAGACCGCCCCATGCCACCACAGAGCCAGTACCAGTGCTGGTGGACTCCTGCAGGCCCTCCACCACCAGGTCGCCGCCCAAAAAGGTGTCCTTGCCCACGCCCAGGCCGCCCTGCAGCACCAGGCTGCCGCTGTTGGTGCTGGTGGACTGCGACTCATCGGTGACAGTCATGATGCCGCCAAAGTAGGATGCCCTGGCCACACCCAGCCCGCCATAGGTCACCACAGAGGCGGAGCTGGTGGAGGTGGCATCAGTGGTGTCATGGACAGTCAGGGTGCCGCCCAGGTTGGCGCTCAGCTCCACACCCAGGCCGCCCTCCAGCACCAGGGCGCCTGTGTCTTTGTCAGTGGAGTCAGTGGTATCCGTGAACTGGATGCCAGAGGCAACATTCAAGTTCCCACCAATATACACATCCTTTGCCACGCCCAGGCCTCCAGCCATGGTCACTGCCGCTGCTGTTGTTGAGGTGGCCTCAGTGGTGTCCAACATGCTGACCTGCCTGCCTAGGGTGGTCTCCAGACCCACATTCAGGCCGTAGTACACATCCAGGTTCTGCTCCAGCACAGTGTCTCCGCCGATGTAGGTCTGCCCGGCCACACCCAGACCGCCCCATGCCACCACAGAGCCAGTGCCAGTGCTGGTGGACTCCTGCAGGCCCTCCACCACCAGGTCGCCGCCCAAAAAGGTGTCCTTGCCCACGCCCAGGCCGCCCTGCAGCACCAGGCTGCCGCTGTCGGTGCTGGTGGACTGCGACTCATCGGTGACAGTCATGATGCCTCCAAAGTAGGATGCCCTGGCCACGCCCAGCCCGCCATAGGTCACCACAGAGGCGGAGCTGGTGGAGGTGGCATCAGTGGTGTCATGGACAGTCAGGGTGCCACCAATGTTGGCACTCTTCTCCACACCCAGGCCGCCCTCAGTGAGGAGGGCTCCGGTGTCTTTGTCAGTGGAGTCAGTGGTATCCGTGAACTGGATGTTGTCCCGCACGTAGAGCTCACCACCAATGTACACATCCTTCATGACGCCCAGGCCTCCAGCCATTGTGACAGCAGCAGATGCCTTGGACGTGGCGTCTGTGGTGTCCAGGAACTGGACAGCCCCACCAATGGTGGCCTCCAGACCCACATTCAGGCCGTAGTACACATCCAGGTTCTGCTCCAGCACAGTGTCGCCGCCGATGTAGGTCTGCCCAGCCACACCCAGACCGCCCCATGCCACCACAGAGCCAGTGCCAGTGCTGGTGGACTCCTGCAGGCCCTCCACCACCAGGTCGCCGCCCAAAAAGGTGTCCTTGCCCACGCCCAGGCCGCCCTGCAGCACCAGGCTGCCGCTGTCGGTGCTGGTGGACTGCGACTCGTCGGTGACAGTCATGATGCCTCCAAAGTAGGTTGCCCTGGCCACGCCCAGCCCGCCATAGGTCACCACAGAGGCGGTGCTGGTGGAGGTGGCATCAGTGGTGTCATGGACAGTCAGGGTGCCGCCCAGGTTGGCGCTCAGCTCCACACCCAGGCCGCCCTCCAGCACCAGGGCGCCTGTGTCTTTGTCAGTGGAGTCCGTGGTATCCGTGAACTGGATGCCAGAGGCAACATTCAGGTTCCCACCAATATACACATCCTTTGCCACGCCCAGGCCTCCAGCCATGGTCACTGCTGCTGCTGTTGTTGAGGTGGCCTCAGTGGTATCCAACATGCTGACCTGCCTGCCCAGGGTGGTCTCCAGACCCACATTCAGGCCGTAGTACACATCCAGGTTCTGCTCCAGCACAGTGTCTCCGCCGATGTAGGTCTGCCCGGCCACACCCAGACCGCCCCATGCCACCACAGAGCCAGTGCCAGTGCTGGTGGACTCCTGCAGGCCCTCCACCACCAGGTCGCCGCCCAAAAAGGTGTCCTTGCCCACGCCCAGGCCGCCCTGCAGCACCAGGCTGCCGCTGTCGGCGCTGGTGGACTGCGACTCATCGGTGACAGTCATGATGCCTCCAAAGTAGGTTGCCCTGGCCACGCCCAGCCCGCCATAGGTCACCACAGAGGCGGAGCTGGTGGAGGTGGCATCAGTGGTGTCATGGACAGTCAGGGTGCCGCCCAGGTTGGCGCTCAGCTCCACACCCAGGCCGCCCTCCAGCACCAGGGCGCCTGTGTCTTTGTCAGTGGAGTCAGTGGTATCCGTGAACTGGATGCCAGAGGCAACATTCAGGTTCCCACCAATATACACATCCTTCATGACGCCCAGGCCTCCAGCCATGGTCACTGCTGCTGATGTTGTTGAGGTGGCCTCAGTGGTGTCCAACATGCTGACCTGCCCGCCCAGGGTGGCCTCCAGATCCACATTCAGGCCGTAGTACACATCCAGGTTCTGCTCCAGCACAGTGTCTCCGCCAATGTAGGTCTGCCCGGCCACGCCCAGACCGCCCCATGCCACCACAGAGCCAGTGCCAGTGCTGGTGGACTCCTGCAGGCCCTCCACCACCAGGTCGCCGCCCAAAAAGGTGTCCTTGCCCACGCCCAGGCCGCCCTGCAGCACCAGGCTGCCGCTGTCGGTGCTGGTGGACTGCGACTCATCGGTGACAGTCATGATGCCTCCAAAGTAGGATGCCCTGGCCACACCCAGCCCGCCATAGGTCACCACAGAGGCGGTGCTGGTGGAGGTGGCATCAGTGGTGTCATGGACAGTCAGGGTGCCACCAATGTTGGCACTCTTCTCCACACCCAGGCCGCCCTCCAGCACCAGGGCGCCTGTGTCTTTGTCAGTGGAGTCCGTGGTATCCGTGGACTCGATGCCAGAGGCAACATTCAGGTTCCCACCAATATACACATCCTTCATGACGCCCAGGCCTCCAGCCATGGTCACTGCTGCTGATGTTGTTGAGGTGGCCTCAGTGGTGTCCAACATGCTGACCTGCCTGCCCAGGGTGGTCTCCAGACCCACATTCAGGCCGTAGTACACATCCAGGTTCTGCTCCAGCACAGTGTCTCCGCCGATGTAGGTCTGCCCGGCCACGCCCAGACCGCCCCATGCCACCACAGAGCCAGTGCCAGTGCTGGTGGACTCCTGCAGGCCCTCCACCACCAGGTCGCCGCCCAAAAAGGTGTCCTTGCCCACGCCCAGGCCGCCCTGCAGCACCAGGCTGCCGCTGTCGGTGCTGGTGGACTGCGACTCATCGGTGACAGTCATGATGCCTCCAAAGTAGGATGCTCTGGCCACACCCAGCCCGCCGTAGGTCACCACAGAGGCGGAGCTGGTGGAGGTGGCATCAGTGGTGTCATGGACAGTCAGGGTGCCGCCCAGGTTGGCGCTCAGCTCCACACCCAGGCCGCCCTCCAGCACCAGGGCGCCTGTGTCTTTGTCAGTGGAGTCTGTGGTATCCGTGAACTGGATGCCAGAGGCAACATTCAGGTTCCCACCAATATACACATCCTTTGCCACGCCCAGGCCTCCAGCCATGGTCACTGCTGCTGATGTTGTTGAGGTGGCCTCAGTGGTGTCCAACATGCTGACCTGCCTGCCCAGGGTGGCCTCCAGACCCACATTCAGGCCGTAGTACACATCCAGGTTCTGCTCCAGCACAGTGTCTCCGCCGATGTAGGTCTGCCCGGCCACACCCAGACCGCCCCATGCCACCACAGAGCCAGTGCCAGTGCTGGTAGACTCCTGCAGGCCCTCCACCACCAGGTCGCCGCCCAAAAAGGTGTCCTTGCCCACGCCCAGGCCGCCCTGCAGCACCAGGCTGCCGCTGTCGGTGCTGGTGGACTGCGACTCATCGGTGACAGTCATGATGCCTCCAAAGTAGGATGCTCTGGCCACGCCCAGCCCGCCATAGGTCACCACAGAGGCGGAGCTGGTGGAGGTGGCATCAGTGGTGTCATGGACAGTCAGGGTGCCGCCCAGGTTGGCGCTCAGCTCCACACCCAGGCCGCCCTCCAGCACCAGGGCGCCTGTGTCTTTGTCAGTGGAGTCAGTGGTATCCGTGAACTGGATGCCAGAGGCAACATTCAGGTTCCCACCAATATACACATCCTTTGCCACGCCCAGGCCTCCAGCCGTGGTCACTGCTGCTGCTGTTGTTGAGGTGGCCTCAGTGGTGTCCAACATGCTGACCTGCCTGCCCAGGGTAGCCTCCAGACCCACGTTCAGGCCGTAGTACACATCCAGGTTCTGCTCCAGCACAGTGTCTCCGCCGATGTAGGTCTGCCCAGCCACGCCCAGACCACCCCATACCACCACAGAGCCAGTGCCAGTGCTGTAGGATTCGTCGTTTGACTCAACTCGCAAAGACTCCCCAATGGTAACGCTACGTTTGACGCCAAGACCGCCCTCAGTTGTTATGGAGCCTGTGGTAGGAGATGATGAATCCGTGTCATCAGTAACTCTCCTTGTACCATCCATCAGGGTGTCTCCAAGGACACGTAGGTCACCTCCAACATACAGGCTGCCCCCAGCTGCAATGCCTCCGGCAACAACCACAGCTCCAGTCTGCGTGCCGGTGGCTTCAGTCGCAGACTCCACATTAAGTCCTCCACCAATGAAGGTATCCTTTGCGACACCCAGACCGCCAGCTGTTGTGACAGATCCAGACACATGCGAGGTAGATGTTTCCGTATTTCGGACCTTGAGATGCTCCCCAAAAATGGCATCAAGACCAACACTGAGCCCGCCATCCACCATGACAGCTGCATCACCAAGTGACACGGCGTCAGAGGAGGACATGACACGCAGACTTTTGCCAATGGCTGCATCTTGCCCAACTGATAGTCCATACATGGTGGAAGTGTATCCACCAATGTTGAGATCCTGTACGCCCATTGCAACATACGGGCAGGATAACACCAACTTTGGTTAGAACTCGGAAAAACCTCTCAAGAGTCGCATGCACCATGATCATGTCCCTATTCAACGTTGCTGGCTCACCTTTGCAATCCCGGCACCTCCCAAAACCATCAGCGCGCCATTCTCGTAGTCGTAGGACTGGGTGTTGTCTGACACAAGCATCTGTATTGGAAGAGGATCAGATAAGCAGCAGCAAGCGTACGCACTGTCACACTTCTGGTCAGGCCTAGCGAGAGTGGTGTTGCCAGCACAAATAACAAATG
Source organism: Tetraselmis striata (assembly GCA_006384855.1). Lineage (NCBI taxonomy): Eukaryota > Viridiplantae > Chlorophyta > Chlorodendrophyceae > Chlorodendrales > Chlorodendraceae > Tetraselmis > Tetraselmis striata. The sequence continues at coordinate 38,744 of VCJN01000418.1, forward strand.
CAGTGCTTACTCACCTGTGCAATGGATTCCGAAAGACCATCATCATTAACCCGGAACTTAGTGTCACCAGCTTGTTTTAGGTTTATTGCCGTGGGCGATCCATTGGCATCCAACGCATCCACGTTGACCTCCTCAGCCGACATGTCCAGGGAAGCGCCAGCACTTATGGTGATCTCCGAGGCAGCGTTGGTGCCAATGGTCATGCCTCCATTGCCATCGATCTCATACAAATGCTGATAGTTCCCATCTGATCCCTGGCGAACCCTCCAGCTCTCGCCATACGGAAAGGTGATATATTGACTGCCACCAGAAGTGAGATATAGGTCGTCGGGCACCGTGATGTTTCCGTCCACCAGCTCCAGCGGCTGGTCCAGGGATAAAGGGACGTACACCCGGATCGCCTCCTCGCCTGCAAGTTGACATACAAGCACATGCTCATCTGTGAACTATGCCTGGAAGAATCACTGCTGCAACAGGCAGCATTTTTTGTGCCACGCGGCATGCGCCACCTACCTGCTGTGGTGTTCATGCTCATGAGGTACTGGTTTTCCCGTGTTCTAAACATCAGCGCCTGGCTGAGCCCCGGTGTCAGGATCACGCTGGGAGCCATCATATCGTCCGTAAACGACAAATCCGCATACATCTGCAGAGCAAAGGCATCGTCTGTGGTGTCGATGTCGATAATGTCCAGACCGTAGTATGTCCGAATCTTCAGTGCCATGTCCTCGCCACCGTTGACAATGATCGATCTATCAGCGGGCTCAGCGCCCATAAAGTGGGCTGGCTTGTGGAACATCGTTGTCTCCGTGTAGTCGTCAAACGTTAGGAGCTCTATCTCTGAGTCTCCCGTGATTACTGTTAGCATATTCACATGGAGGTTCCGGGAGCCAGTACTCAACTTGAGGTCCCCGTACAGCTTGGTGTCACCCGTGACTTCCAGTTTCTCCTCTGGCAGATCATAGTCACTTGAAAAATCCCCTAAGGATCAAATTGCGCAGCCATTACTCGTCATACAGCACTGGTAGGCAGAACATGCACACATGAAGCAGACCCCTCCACCCCAAGCACACACAGGGACACCAATGTAGAAATTGTTTATGCCACACAAAGTTCCAGCACCGTTTTCCCTTCCAGTTAATAAGTGCGCACCTATGCCGATGCCCCCAGTTTTTTCTGACACCAGGAAGAGGTTGTATGCATTGAAGTAGTCGGATTGCACGGCTGCAGTTGAGGCAACAGCACAGCACTGACCCGCAGTCAGAACCTGGGCACGATTCTGGCAACTGGATTCAGCGGCGTGGATTGGAGGTGAGCTCTGAAGAGGTATCTTTCATGCGGGTAGAAGCAGGCAATTCAGCTGCGCAGATTACAGCGTACCTCCTGTCTGAGCTGCGGCTGGCACCGCGGTGAAAGCCACCAGCAAGAGCAAGCTCAACGTGTATAGGACTGCGGCGCCCCCACGCATGTCTCGCCCGAGTACGGCGCCGTGCCAACTCTCAAAGCGGCAAGATGAGCTAGCCTGGCGCGTGCATGGTGCGCAGGAATTTTCGCGTTCTCGGCTGCGTCCCCCGTGACGGCGATGGTCGGCCGCCAGTGGCATTTTATTGTCTATCGTAGCGACGACCGCTGCGCCGGGCGGGCGCGCGGCCCAGTTGATTTGGCGAGCCTCGGTACCGCTACGAGTACACCTTGTGCATGCCAGAAGTAATCTCGGCCACACCGCGCCGCGATTCGAGGGGGTCGGGACTATTGATCTGGTACTGCCACCCAGGCCTTTCTGCGCCCGAAGCTGCCTCGCGTGTGCGCCCTGGTGCCTACAGTCCAAATATATCAACGGTCGATGCCGCCTTGCAGCACCAGACTACGGACGAAAATACAAGACGACGCGCGCTTCGCGGTTTGAGCCGTTGCGGGCGCACTGCGAGTGAGTGACCGCTCGAACTGGCAGATGGCAGACTGTCCGCGCCAAGACTCGCAGGTAGCACCCTCGGAAGTCGGCCTCCCGCTTCGAGGAGCAGGGATGCCACGAGTTCTTCCTAGCGAGTTGTGGTCGGGCCTCACATGTTGCTTGGCCAGTACGGGTAGGGGCCCTGGCCGGCCGCCGCCGAGTAGCAAATCGCGCTGCTGCGCTGCTTGCGGATGCTATCATCCTCGTACCTGGTATAATACCCAACGTTCAGCATAGTTACAGCACATACTGTACTGTAATAATAATGTAAGACTGCTGGTATACTTCTTCTTGATATTTCATCAAACATGTACAGTAATCGAGTCTGGTTTGCCAAAAAATGGTATGGAGGCTGTTTCCATTGAAGAAGCAGCGCCACTGTATGGCTAGGAAGGCTCGGCGAATTTGGGGGGGGCGGGGGGGGGGGGGGGGGTGGGGGTCGGAGGAGGAGCATGCAAGCTGGAAGATCGATGGCAGGCGAGCTGGTGGTGACTGTCCTAAGTAGCACCCCGGCCGGGAACGCAGAGCTCGCGGGCGGCGGCGACGGGGCATCCCGTACTAATAAATGATAAACCTAATGCTACCGGAATGTTAACCGGTTGAAACCACCATCAGACCGTATAGGCTGCACTAGGACACTTAAATTGTTGGGAAACCCCAGAAACAGGTTGAGAGCATTTCAAACATGCTATCAAGTCTGGCTGTCCGGCCGATGATGCCGTCAACCGGCACTAGCGGCGTGGTGTGTGCCAACAGGACATCCAAGGACTTCGTGCACTTCGTTCGCGGAGACTGTGGCAGTGCTGGTCCTTGAGTGAGGGCCGCTCGCCATCGAGTCTGGTTTTGTTACTTACACGCGGTTCATTTACAACTGCGAGCGTGGGCGGTTGGCAAGCGTGCCGACCAGATGAAGGCGGATGTAGATGTCTCGAGTTGTAGAAGGGTCGCGCGCCGAGAGGTTAGGGACCTCGATCGAGGCGCAGGCGCAGAACATACACGGATGGGAGATGTTGACGGCGCGAATGTCGGCGCGACAAAGGCCGGAGGTGTCGCTAAATTAATCCAGCAATTGCCGCGCGCCGTGGCGACTACGCGCAACATGGAGTTGTAACCCATCAAGAGCGGACTGGCGACTAGTGCATAGCATAACGGCACATGCAGGACGAGTACGAGGTGCGCGCGCGAGCACGCGAGCGCGCCGCGTACAGACAAGTGAAGTACGGTGCGTTGTGTACGGCGGTTACTTTGCATCTGTACCGCGGTGTACATTACGAGGGGTGGACACGTGACCTCGCGCGATGACGGCGGGGTACGGCCGCGGCCATCACTAGCAGAGGTCGTCCCCCCGCTTTGCATGAGGGGCGGCACCTGAAACGCAAACGCATCGGGGCGCATGCACATGTGACCCAGTGTGGTCGTGCCGTACCGGTTTTGATGTGTGTCAGGGTCGGTTGCCAGCGACGTCGCAGAAGATCCGCAGACTCAGTAAGTTGTTGGCGCGGGTGTGCTCGCATTGCGGAGTGTGGCGAGGCGGCCGCCGCTGCTGCACCAGCGGCGGCTGCCGATCACCTCACAAGTTGCAGACCTACGACGCCATGAAATGCATGGGTCGCGTTAAGTGGCGGTGTTGACATCAATGTTGGTACACTGCATATGTACGATGTAGCTAGGGTATGCATTAGTACTTTAGCTCATGTCAACATTGATGGCCCGCAATAGCACGCGGCGCGCGCGCACCAGGCACCGCATCGCCCACGTACCTGCGTGCGGCGCCCCTGCGGCCCTGGTCACTTCCCTGTCACCCGCCACACTAAGCGCTTCACGCTTCCTCCCACAGTCCCCGGCTCGCGCCGGGACCCGCACATGGAGGGTTCGCGTCTGCCCTCAACGCCATGCTGCCCCGCTACAACGCCGGGAGGCTCAACCTTACGTGCGAGGCGATGGACGCGATGCGCCTGGGGGAGATGGCAAGGCGCGGCGAGAACAATTGATGCAACACACACATCCACCTGCGCGCAAAAGACGGAGCTGCCCCCCCCCCCCCCCCCCCCCGGCGCAGCGCGTGTTGTCAAAGGTGGGGTGTCGTGAAGTCGGGAACGGCTTGGCCGGCGTGGAGGCTCTGACACCCTACGCCGGGCCGCCCTGCCGTAACAGCCGCGACGGCCGCCGAGGTTCCAAACCCGGAGTTGGACATGGGTAGCTACGGTCACCGCGATACGTCGAGCACGCCAGGTGGTAGAGCTGCACCAGGATGCACCTGCAAGTTATCCTTGTCCTTGTTTTAAAACTAAGATGGCACCGGAAAGACCATTGCTGCCGAGTCTTGATGAGCTTGGAAGTGGTGAAGGGGCGCGATGTGGCCAAAGAAGAACCACTACGAGCCAGGTGAAGGGAGGACATCGGGATCGATGTAGTCCAAAACGACGTCGGAGTTGGTTTCCCACCCGCATGGTGGCGGATGTGGGACAGCGGGACTCCGATGGAGTTTGCAGCAGAGGTTGCACCCTTGCAAAGCCTGTGAGAGGTCCATTAAGTGCAGACAGGAGGGCAGCACCGACGTGACGAACGGCCGTAGAGATCCAATCCGACATCGTAGCGGCAGTCCACGACTTAGAGTGCTCGCTCAATACGGCTTGGCGGGGATGCTTGGGGATGCCTGAAATTTTCTTGCAAGGCTCGTTGAGACCTTTCACTCGATACTATTCAAGAGTTTTGAAGTGACCATTAAATGAGGCTTAAGTTCGCGGTATCATCAGAGCCAATTTGCAGGATTGACTTGCCGATGGCCATGGTTTGGCCGTTGCGGGCATGCCAGTGCTCAGCGGTTGCGAGTGGCTTTATATTTGCTGGCAGTGACCGCGGCCGCGCAAGTTGCTACGCGGAGCGAGATAGCCACGAATCTAAGTTAGGGAACGCTAAGGCAGCAGGGTGAGGCAGCAGATGCCGGGCGGAGCGGTGGGAAGTGCATAGTGCTTCTCGGTGTTGTAGGCTAGCCGAACTATGGGCGCATCGGCCGCTGCACGAGGCTGTGGGGTGGTGGATGGACACGGTGGGGCTAGAGGTGGAACGGCCGTTGCGCGGGCTGTGAAGGTTTTGTTTGGGAATGGCGGTGCACATGTCGACCACGCAACGGGGCTGTGGGTTTCTGGATAGTGTTGGTGGAACAAGTGGGAGAGCGGCCGCTGCGTGGGGCTTTGGGGTGGTGGGTGGAAATGGTGGGGCTATAGTATGGGTGGATCGGCCATTGTGCGTGGCTGTTTATGTGTGGATGATGTTGTATTGCTATTGGTACGGGTAGGGCCTGAGCTGCCGCTGCGCGGGGGTACTATTTTAGGAATGAAGCTGTGAGGGTAGGGGCGGAGGGGGTGCTGGGCTATTGGATGAAGGAAGTTGGCCTAGGGGCGAAGCGGCCCGCGCGGGGCTGTGTGTTTATGAATGAATGTGTGGGGCTGAGCGGGAATGTGAGTTTATGTTGGATGAAGGTGTGGGGCTAGGGGCGGAGCGGCCGCTGCGCGGGTATGATGGTTTATGGATGAAGGTAATTGGCCTAGGAACAGAGCGGCCGCTGCGCGGGGCCAAGGGTTGATGAATAAAGATGTGGCGCTAGGGGCGGAGCGGCCGCTGCGCGGGGCTATGGCTTTTCTGGATGAAGGTGTGGGGCGAGGGGCGGAGCGGCTGCAGCGCGGGGCTGTGGGTTTGTGGTTAAAGGTGTGGGGATAGGAGCGGGGCGGCCGCTGCGCGGGGCTGTAGGATGGTGGATAGTGATGCGTGTGCACCATGCATGTGGAGCGGCCGCTGCGTGGGGGCTTTGGACTATTTGGGGATCGTGTTGCATGCAGTCCATAGTAGCCTTGGCGAGAAGCTGCTCATAATTGGCCAATCACGCATTCAATTTAATGTGTTATGACAAGACTTCGCCGCCTCTGGCGCTCCGTTTTGGATTGAACCCCCACTTCCGCTTCTTGCTGCGAGACCTCTTCGAAGCTTCTTTTCTGTCGGCGCCTCCACCTCACATTCGGCCAAGTGCCGCTTTTGGAGTGGCCCGGGATTGTGTCATGGGGAGAGCGTCCCTACTGCGTAGAGCGGCCGCGGGCGAGTGGCGATGCCTGGTCGGTGGCTGCCATGGCGGTTCCCGCCTCTGGTGGGCCGTAGCTGGACTTCCTTCTGGATTCTGTATATGGAATTCTTGAATGTTGCACATGTAATAACGCTATCCGTAAGGATAACCGATAGTGTTCTAAACTACTTTATGTGGTTTCTCTAGTTGTACGGGATAACCTTGGCGCGGCGCCCGTAGCGCGCGATCACGCGCGCATGATTGCGGGGGCCGGTCAGAGCCCCGCTTCTCCGCGTCGCACTCGTCCAGACAGCAAGCCTTTTTTTATCAGGACACAGGTGAAAGATTATGTTCATGTCTCTGCCGGTTCTGTCGGCAGCCCTGCCTGGGCGCCGCCGTGTATAAGTTCTTCACCCGTGAGGGGGACACGTATACTCGTATACTCGAACTACGGCTATTTGCTTTCGTCCCCCCCCCCCCCCCACCCCGCCTCGGCAGGTGGAATCTTCGCCGCGGGTGGAGAGCCTGGGCAGTCTGCGAGTGCTTGGCGGTGATAGCTGCCATGTCATCGGGCGGCGACCTGGAAGTGCTGGTCGTCGAAGCGGCGCGACGGTTCGCCTCTGCGGGCGCGGCGCTCGTCGCCGCTGAGGCGGGAGGAAGCACGCAGTACGTCGGGACAAGTAGAAATAATAACGCATCTCACACCCCACCAAGGTCGCTGGCTGATTCAGCGCCGACGTGCTGCCGGGCTGCTGCTGGGCTGCGGGACCTGGACGCACTGGCGAAGAGCCTCTCACGGCAGCTGGCCGCTTTGCAAACACAGTGGAGGAACCACGCCGCCCAGCACCGGGCGCAGTGCAGCTACGACTGCCTTGACGGGGCCTGCGATAAAAACGACGGAGAGGTCGACGCGATATTGGACGCCCTGGTTGTTGAGGTGGAACAAAGGGTGACGCCAACGGAGTCTGCACCCAGAGCGCGGGGATATCCCGTCGCTGGAGCTTCTCCCCATGCCGGCCACTGTGAAGTGGGACAGCTCCTGCACATGGAAGCTGATAGTAGCTGGACGCCAACCACACGCGAAGCGCGGGAGCGCATGCGTGCGATATGGCGCTCAGTGGTGCGTGAGATTGAGCAGAGTCTGGTGCAAGTGGCGGCTCTGACGCCAGCCGAGGACCCTGCCTCTTCTGCGGCCTGGAGGCTGCTGTCCAGGGACCCGGGAACCCACCGCACCTCGCCATGCACAGAGACCGCAGTGCGAGACGCGAAGGCTCGCAGCTCCGTGCAGCTTGCCATTGAAGCTGCCGCGCACCCCCAGGGCTCTAGAGCATCCTGGCCTCCCGCTGTCAACTGCGCCAGCAGTCTACACAATGACGCTGTAATTGGGGCGGTGCAGAGCATCAGTATTTCCCCTGATTGCCATGCAGGGAGTGACAATGCAGTGGCGCCGCTTGCCGTGGCAGAAATCGCCCGCCTGCAGAGGCAGGTGGAGCATTTATCGGCAGACCTGCTCCGCTTAGAGCAGGGTAGTATTACCCTGGATTTGGAGCGTGCGGCCCTCCGCGCCGAGCAGGAGCATTGCAGTCTGGAACGTCAGCAGCTTGAGTTCGAACGCCAGAGGTTGACAGCAGCGGAGGAGGGGCTCAAGGCGAGTGCTAGCCAAGCTCCCCGCTCCGCCTTTCCCAGGTCCACTTTCCTTTGCTACGGCTCTCCCGCTGCGCAGCCTGCAGTATGATGGGGCTCACACAATTGGTTCCTGCTCGCAGGCATTGCTCAGGGCATCAATACAGGAGGTGAAAACCTCATCAACGCTAGCGTCTGGACGACAGCCGTCCAACAGAGCTACTGAGCATCAGGTCCCCCACACGCTCAGATGTGGGTCCAGCCCCTCAGCCATGCAAGCACATGTGTGCGCTGACCCCCTCTTGCTTTGCTACTACTCTGCAGGGCATATCATCCACAAGCGGTTTCGACCTGAGATCGTTGCCAGCCTCACCGACATCAGCGGCCTCTGTGCTCAGGCATGTCCATCATAGTGTGATGAGCTTCGCCAGGGCGCAGGCAAGCGAAGCCCAAGCTCACCAGGTGTCGGAATCCCCAGGATCGCTACCAAAATCCAAGCGTGTGGTCAATCCAGGCGACTGCCCTGCAGAGGAGCACAGCCTGCATGACTGGCGAGAGGGAGAAGGCGTAGGGGCTACAGAGGAGCACCAGCGGATACTGGTGCCAGTGTGCAGCTCCGTGCCAATATCTATAGACCGGCAGCACTACGCAAGAGGCAGCGTGTCCCCAGGAGGGGAGGAGTCCCTCCACAAGTGCTCCTTGCCGGCTTCTGACCCACGCGTGTCCTTGCCTGCAATGACGGAGCTCATCATATCTCAAGCTGCAACCAACAAGACCGCTGACCGTGCCACTGCGGGGCGTCGCTCAAACCCAGAGATTGGTGGCGCCAGGGGTACACACGGTGCCGCGCTTCGATTTGGGCTGTCAAGCTACGAGTACAACCATCAGCGCGCATCCAGTGTTACATACTCTGAGTCCAGGAGCAGCCAGCCTGGCCCAGCCAAGTTGCGTAGGGCGGCCCAACTTCAGCGTAAGTCCTTGGCCATGGAGATAGCGGACGAATTCCAGGTGTTCTCAAAGACGGCTGTACCAGAGGCATACAGGGCGAAGGCCTGGAAGGCGTTGCGCCAGGCGGAGAAGGAGAACCAGTGGCGATGAAACAGAGTGTGCACTTGCTTTATGAGCCGTTGTAGGAACTAATCAGTGATTGTGGCTTATCGCACTGGGGGCAAGGTGGGCCCATAGCACTGGCGGGCCTGGGTGCAGTACACATGTGGTGACATTGGTTGCTCGGAGATGCAAATAGCATTGGTAACAGCAGTAAACGTCTTTAAATCCTACCTACAGTTGCAGGTAAGGTGGTGCGCTGCGCCAGCAAATACAGGCTTCAAAAATATGTCAAAGTTTACTGAGGGTGGGTCCTTGCAAACTGGCAGCTCATTAACATCCATCCTGCCTATTATCTACAGCACCTCCACGTCAATAGCATCAGCAGGGACGTCTGTGCCTAGCTTCTCGTCATCAAGTAGCACGTACCGGCAAAGGAATTCATCCCCTGCCATGGATATGCAAGCATAGTGCCTTAGCGACTCATAGCTATATCAATAGGATGTAGGCAGCCCATTGTGAAAACATGATCTGAACAGTAGCGAGTGGGACTCACCAAAGATTACTTCAGAGCCTATCGGGAGAGGAGTAGCCACCATCTCATCGAGGCTGTCTCCATCAATGTATGTTCCATTTGTGCTCCCTAAATCTGTCACTGCAACCTGGTTCCCATCTGGCAAAAAACAGAATTGTTATGCAAGCCAGCAGGAGCGAAAGAGACAACAAAGGTACCCTCTTAGTTGGTACCCTCATAGCAGTGAGGCCTAAGCACGTCAAGAGAAACAAGATGGGATCCTCACCAAACTTGATGAGCGCATGACGGCTGGAGACGGTGGGCACGCCAAGCACAACATCCGCTGGCGGATCACGGCCCACTTCAAAGGTGCCGATGGTCTTGAGGTCGATGGGCCCCGGAATAGTGTACTCGCCGTCGAGGTGCTCACAGTTGCCATCACCTGCAAGGCCAGCTCATCTCAGCCCGTAGCCCAGCGCCCTTCTCCCAATGCCATGGGTGACCAACATTACACAGGAAATCAAGATCAATCGGTATATGCGGGGCTGAGCGTCGCGGCTGCTGAGGGCTGGCGTCACCCGTGGGTTCCAGGACCAGCGCGTTGGACACAGTCAACTGCGCCCTGCGGGACGAGCCTGTGCGGCCGCAGCTTGGGCGTCAGGGCGGGCGATCCAATCAAGCGCTGAAGCTCTCATAAGGCGCGATCATAAGGGAGTGGCGAGAAGCGGCGAGGCACATAGGCATGGTCATGTAGTACGAGTAGGGAAAGTTAGCTGCGTCAAGCGCGATGACTGCTGTGTGTCAGGCGGGCTCGGGACCTTTGGCGCGGCGGTTCGCCAGTGCGGCGGTTGAAAAGCGACTACCACCGCAGCGCGTCGTCGCCGTCCGGCTGGCTATGACCAGGGCAGGGAAGGCCATTGTTGACGCAGAGCAATGTGCACGTGTCGGGCACTTTAGCGAGGTTGTGGGACGGAAGGTGGGGCTGTGTGGGCTGTGGGTTGACGAAACCGATTGCAACGAACCTACCGTGATGCTGGAGGAAAGTTCTCCAGAGGCGGTGGCGCGCCGCGCCCGCCTGTGGTCATCTCTCGCGCGGACGAGGCACGGAACTACAGTACCAGTATGAATTGACGTGGAGTCTGTTGGACCCAGGGTACCCCGGTACCCTGAATCCGCTTTTTCTCTCTGTGAAATCCGCATTTTTCTGGCTGCCGTACCTGTGCCTAATTTGGACCTTATGGCAGCAGTACGGCACCAAAGCATGGCACCTAGGCATCTTTGCCAGTTGGCCTTCTTAGACGGAGAGGTGTTCGTTCTAAGTGACACCTAGTCGGCTGGTATAAATTGCCAGCCTCGGCTCCTTGTAATTCAGTCAACTGCTTTTCCAGAAATATTCCGACTCACCCTTTCTCTCTCGTGACAGTGCCACTCAGCCATCACCACGGCGACAGCGACTACCTATCGTCCATCGCCCACGGCTCATAGCAGCCCTTTGCCTTTCCAGCTCGCACCTTGCTTGCTGGCACTCGACATGATTCGACGCGTGCACGCCGACTCTCGCCGACTCTCCCCCCATCAGTGACAGTGCCACTCAGCCATCACTTCGACAATCCCCTCCGACAGGTTTTTGGGCCCTCCCCTTTGGTTCGACGTCTTGCCCCGTGCTCGACGCCTGCCAGAGGCTTCAACCTGCGTGTATCTCGACCCTCGACAACTTTCGACGGTCGACGGCGCCGTGCGACGAGTTTTTTTCTTCCCACCCGCCCACCCCTACAGTTATACATCCTCAAGCACAAGTGCGCCATCCCTTCGCAATGTCTACCAGCATCAACACCGGCATGATGAACACCCCCCGGCCAATCTGGCTCGGCAGAGTGCGATCAACACCGACCCTGGCCACGCCCCACCACCTCCTGACTTCCGTGATGATACCAGTTCTGACGACGCCTTCAGCATGGACGGGGCGTCAGACGATGACTCCGAGGTCGTCCAGCATATCAAGCCAGCTGCGGTGAAGCCGGCACTCGACCTCAAGAACGTCCCCATATGGGACAACGCCATCTCTACACGAGACAACGCTCAAGCCATCAAGATCGCTCTCGGCAGCGCTGGCTACTTGGACACCACCAAGGGCAAAGGCACCCGTCAGGAGCAAATGATCCTTCTGGCCGCCCTACGCCACGCAACAGCCCATTATCCCATGGCACTGGCCATCGTCAACAGCATCAGCATGGATTCCAGGAAGTGTGGATACACCGCATGGAAGGCTCTTCTTACTGAGCTCCAGGGCTCAGCCATGGAGGAGCGTAAGCGCTTGGAGGAAGAGATCACAGCGGGCCAGCTCCCGAATGAGCCGGTTCAGGTGTATGTTCGTCGCTACCAGAACCTCTGGAATCTGCTGAACAAGGCACATGGCCAGTGGACCTTCGAGTACGTGGCTGCCAACTACCTCATCCCAGGCCTTCACCCAGACTACGATCATATCGTCGACACCATCACCTCGGCGGCCACTGTCAACGAGAAGCTGGCGACCATCATCAGCGCCGGACAGAACATGGAGGCGCGCAAGCGTCAGCGTCAGCAGCGCGTCCGCGCGTGCCCGCCAAACCTCATTAATTCCTACAGCCCCAGGGACCCGCAGCACACCACCGGGCCCAGCGTTGTCTGCAGACGGTGTGACCGTCCGGGCCATACCCAGCAGCAGTGTGTGGCCAGGCGCCATGCCAATGGCCTGCGTATCCTGGATGACACCACGCCGACCAGCACCATGACCAACCCTCGCTATGACCGCCATCAGCGCGCGCCTGCGGAGCGTCGCGTCAACACCAACTATGGCCACCACCCGCGCGACAACTACCGCCATCGGGCGCCGCCAGGCCAGCCTTTCTACAACGACAACCGCAACAATCAGGACAGGCCCCAGCGGCAGCAGTGTTGGACAAACCAGGGCGGCAACGACGGCATGCAGCGTCATCAGCAACCGGTCGGCTTCGTCTCCCCGGCTGGACATCAGCACCCGGGTCATCAGCAGGCCAGCGACACCTTCACCCAGCGGCCGACGGGACACAAGGAGGCCTACCCGTTCGTGGGAGTGTCCCCATCGGCACAACACCACAGCAGCCTGCCTATCATGCTCACCTGCAACACTACCGCCCCAGGAGGGGCGGACACCGGAGCACAGGAGGGGGAGGGCGAGGACAGCGCGGAGGATGACTTACATGACCCCTGGCACGTCCCCTATTCCGACTCTTATGCCGACTTCGAGTCCCCGTTCTCACACTCATGGCATGTTCACCGCTCCCGCCCTCACCCCGACGCCTTCCCGATCTTCGATACCCCCGACACCCCCCCCCCCCCGCTTGAACGTTTACTCCCATCCCTACTCCCTCGATCCCCCCATCCACCTATTCGACATGAATTGGCAACGTCCCCACCCCGTCCCCACCCCAGCCCAACCCCTATGCCTCACTTCACCCACATTTCCCGCCTCGGCGGCGTTGGCATCCCACATTCTTCATGCGGAGCAAGGCGCCCTGCGTGGCGACCCGCCACCAACACTACCGCTCCTCACCGCTGCGCCGATCCTCCCGCTGCCAACCTCTCTGGTCATCGACCATCTCTTTTCGCCCTGCCATGGCCCATCGGCATCTGAAGTAGAGGCTCTGGTAGAATACGGCTTCACCATCCACAAGATCACCGGCGCCGACCCGTCGCCCGAGGCTCGTACTATGTGGACGCATCGCCTACATGTCATCAGCGACAAGTACCCGGACCGTCTGCCCCCTTCAGCATTTCAGGACTGTCATGCCAGGACCCCCATGGACGTCAACAACCTCACTATCGCGGAGCTGGAGACCCTGCGTCCGGTCACCCTCATCGTGTCAGGCCCACCGTGTCAACAGTGGTCGCGCGCTGGCTCACGCCTTGGCTGGCAGGACCATCGCTCTCGGGCCTTTGCTTCCGTCATCAGTTTCATCCGTTTCTACTTGACTACACAGCCCACACCGGTGCGCTACATTGTGGAGAATGTTCCAGGCGCGCTGGACTTCCATGAGATACTCTCCTCACTTGGCACCGGCAACATCATGCGTGCGACCGCCTGCGGCTCGGCGGCTCACCGCGACACCCTCCCGTGGACCAATATCGCTTCGCACACCGACGTTCAGGACTACATCAACAACATCAACGCCATCGAGCTCACCGACCCCGGCCCATGCGCGTGGGACCTCTGTATATCCGAATTCCCCCACTTTACTCCAGTGGTGACAACTGACTACTTTCCGAAGTTCGTCGTCCGCCCCGGCTCATACGCTTTTCGCATGCAAAACCAACGGTCAGCCGGGCACTGGCATGGTCTACGAACATGATGGCCCCTGGTCCTGGGCAGACAACGGGAGATGGTGCGAACCCCCTGCAGCTCTACGCGCTCGCGCCATGGGCTTCACCTTGGATGATCTGCCCACATCTCACCTTTCTGAGGCGACACTGCGCAAACTTCTCGGCGGGGTCATCGATCTCAACGTCATGCGCAACTACATCAAGGCTGTCTCGGGCGCCGCCCCTTCCCCAGCCGTCATCACTGTCTGCCACACGTCATACGGCACCCTCATCACCAGCGATGGCGAAGCATGGGTACTCATCGACTCGGGAGCATCCTCTCACGTCAATGCCCACCGCACCGACTACATCTACTACATGGAAATTGCGGCGGAGCAATTTCTGGTGGGCGGTTTCGGGCACCCGGCAGTCGGCATCGGCACCACGCTGGCGCCAACACTAGACATCACAGGCAGGCCACATACCATTGTGGCACGAGACTGTTACCATACTCCTGACATCACCTCCAGTGTCGGTCTCACCAACATCAGCCGCCTCCTCAGCACCCATCAACTCAGCAAGCAGGGCTACTCTTTCTGCTTCAGCCGCCTCCTCAACAGCATGATCACCCCAGATGGCGCAGTCATCCAACTTCAGCCCTACCCCGGCACCACAGGCATGTACGGCATCAAGCTCCTTCCCATCCGCGATCCGTCTCATGGGGTCATGGCACTGCCATCTCCAACGGCCTCCTACTCCCTGTGGCATCTTCGACTTGGTCATCGCTGCGCGCGCCACATGGAGCTCACCCAACAACATGCCATCGGCATCCCGAAACTCGGATCTGCCCCGGAGGCCATATGCCCAGCGTGCATTCAGGCCAAATCCCACCAGCAGTCAGTCAATCGTCAGCCCTCCCCACGCGCGGAGGCACCATAAATGCTCGTGGTCATCGACGACTGGAAGGGACCTTGTCCGTCGGTCACTGGCGCGCAGCATGTTTTCGGCGCGGTGGATTCCTACACTGGAGTAAAGGTAGCGATCACCATGCGCACCAAGGACGAGGCCGTCCGCGCCGTCCATCAACTTCATGCGGCGGTTCTCGGCATGGGTCACACCGTTCAACGCATACGTGCCGATCGCAGCGCGGCTTATACCGGCTCTCCGTTTCGTCAAGCATGTGCAGACCTCAACATCGCGCTGGAGTTTACCGCATCCCACTCTCATCATGAGGCAGGCCTGGCGGAGCGCTCTTTCCGCACTATCGGTGAGTGTGCCCAAGCCATGCTTCTCCACGCCGGCCTCGACCGCACCTTCTAGGACTGGGCGTATCTTCACGCCGTCTATCTCTGCAACCGCCAGTGGAGCTCGTCCGTCAACGCCATACCTTACACGCTGATGACCGGTCGCAAACCCGACCTCGCCAACCTGCATGTTTTCGGCTGTGTGGCCTGGGTCAACATACCTGTGACTATGCGGGCAGCCAAGGGAGAAATGACACCTAAATCCTGGCCGGGCATCTACGTTGGCCACCATGAGGACTCCGCCGGCTACCGCATATACAACCCGGCTACCAGGCGCGAAACGGTTACACGCGATGTCATCTTTGATGAGGTGACACGACCCTTCTCCAGCACACCGGCACTCTCTATGCCAGTCTTCCAGCTCCCCGACGATGACCACCTCATGGATGAGCCGCAACCCTTGGACCAGCAGGAGGGGCCCCACGCGCCACCTCCCATGCCGCCTCCCATGCCGCCGTCAGCGGCGCTTGCCTCCGCGCAGGAGGGGCCCCCACCTCCGCAGCCAGAAGGGACGTATCTTCCGCGTCATCAGGAGGGGGACGCCACAGCACTGCCAACTCCTCACTCCAGTGGATCAGCGCACATATCTTCTCCTTATGTCGACTTTAGCGACTACCACCCCAAGCTGGTAGCATCCGCCATCACGGAGGTTGTGCGCCCCTACCCGGCGCATGTGGCCGCCCTCGCCCTGCCAGCACCCACTGTCCGCGTGTCCAAGGCGCCGCGCAACTACAAGGAGGCCATCTCCAGCAATCACCCCGATGACTGGAAACAGTCCATGGACCGAGAGATCGCCTCTATCACCAAGATGGAGACCTTTGTTTGGATCAGCATTCCTGACCTTCGCCGTGACAACCCATCAGCAATCATCATACAGACGGCGTGGGCCTTTGCGGAGAAACAAGACAAGGATGGCAACCTCATCAAGCGCAAGGCCAAAGTGGTTGTCCGCGGCGATCAACTTACTGCCGGCGAGAACTATGATGACACTAAGACCTATGCCCCAGTCGTCAGCTTCATCGCCTTGCGCACCACTATTGCTCTCGCAGTTCAACTTGACTGGGAGCTGTACCAATTCGACGTCACCTGTGCTTTCCTCAACGCTAACCTCGATGAAGATGTCTACGTCTACCCCCCCCCCCCCCCCGGCTACGGCCGCAAGGATCAGGCTTGGAAACTCGTTAAGGCACTCTATGGCGTGCCGCAGGCACCCAAGGCGTGGTTTCTGCGCTTTTCTTCTTTTCTCCGTGACTTCGGCTTCGTCAGCTCCGAGTGCGATCCAGGCGTATGGACGCTGCTCGCAGTCGATAAATCGCTGCTGGCCATCCTATGCGTCTATGTCGATGACATCATGCTGGCTGCCTCCCCGTCGTCCGACATCCGGGAGCGTTTTCAGACTTCTCTCTTCTCTACGTTTGATGCAACTACTGACGGCCTATGCACCTGGCTTCTTGGCATGGCCATTGATCGCAAGCCGGGAGGCGTGCTCCACCTCCATCAGGAGAAGTACATCAACGACATCTTGACTACCTTCAACATGGCGGCGTGCGCGCCTCGCCGCCTACCCCGCACACCGGATACCGATTTTCATGACCCTACAGGCACGCCCCTCGACACCAAACTCTTTCCCTATCCCAATCTTGTTGGTAGCCTTATCTGGCTGGCTGTGGCATCACGCCCGGACATTGCGTTCGTGGTCGGCCGCCTGTGCGCCTACATGGCGTCCCCCACCGAGCGTCACTGGCAGATCGCCGTATCAGTGCTGCGCTACCTCAAGGGCACCCCCAACCATGGCCTCATTTTCCGGAAGCAACTGGACAACGAGGCACCTGACTTCCTCTTTTTTGTGGACGCTGACTGGGCAACCTTCGTGCCCAAACGCCGCTCCACTACCGGCTATCTTGCCCTGGTGCATGGCACCCCAGTTGCCTACCGCACGCAAGTTCAGAAGAGCGTGGCCCTGTCTACTGCCGAGGCGGAGTTCGTGGCGCTCTGCATGGCATGCAAATGTCTGGCGTTTATTCGCGTTCTTCTGCGCCAGCTCCACCACCCCACCACTGACCCAGTGCGGGTATGCGAGGACAATCAAGCGTGCATCGTTCAGGTGAAACATGGTATGATTACAAGCGCGCAACGCCACATTGACCTCAAGTTTCAGTATGCAGCCCAACTCTGCCAAGATGGCGTCATCGACATGCACTACACGCCTACCGCAGACCGGCTCGCCGATTTCTTCACTAAGGCACTGCCGCTGACTACCTTTCTTCGTTTCCGCGCTTTCCTGATGGGGTCATCCGAGGAGCCCCGTGCTGCGCCTCTGCCGCCATCAGTCTTGCGCCGGCGGGATTCCACAGGATGAGGAGGGGTGTTGGACCCAGGGTACCCCGGTACCCTGAATCCGCTTTTTCTCTCTGTGAAATCCGCATTTTTCTGGCTGCCGTACCTGTGCCTAATTTGGACCTTATGGCAGCAGTACGGCACCAAAGCATGGCACCTAGGCATCTTTGCCAGTTGGCCTTCTTAGACGGAGAGGTGTTCGTTCTAAGTGACACCTAGTCGGCTGGTATAAATTGCCAGCCTCGGCTCCTTGTAATTCAGTCAACTGCTTTTCCAGAAATATTCCGACTCACCCTTTCTCTCTCGTGACAGTGCCACTCAGCCATCACCACGGCGACAGCGACTACCTATCGTCCATCGCCCACGGCTCATAGCAGCCCTTTGCCTTTCCAGCTCGCACCTTGCTTGCTGGCACTCGACATGATTCGACGCGTGCACGCCGACTCTCGCCGACTCTCCCCCCATCAGTGACAGTGCCACTCAGCCATCACTTCGACAATCCCCTCCGACAGAGTCTTCGGATCTCGTTTTGCAGCTAGCTAATGTACCATGTATGTATGAGATAATTATGCTATACATGTAACTAAGCGGCGCTTCGCGCCGGGGATTTGTGGAGGTGCCCCCACCTCTTGGGTTGAGCCTCGTGCGGGATGCGGGCCGCTTTCAGCCGGCTTGTAGTGTTGATCTTTCAGGTCTGCTCTTATTAGCGGTAGATATGATTATTTCAAGAGCAGTATTAATAGTACGCTTTACTAATTCAAATAAATATATATTAAGGTTTAGGGTTTTGGGTTTTAGGGTTTTAGGGTTTTAGGTTTGAAACCCTAAACCCTAAACCCAAACCCTTAAACCCTTAAACCCTTAAACCTTAAACCTAAAACCCTAAAACCCTAAACCCATAAAACCCTATATATTTTTACATAATAAAACTATTTTAATCAGATATAAAATCTATAATCTACAAGTCGCGTAAAAGCGGGCCGCTGACTACTGGTGTGCATTACAAAAAGGCAAGTAACACCGCCCACCGCTAAAAGCAGTACTGTATTAAAAGATCAGCACTGCAAGCTGCCTAAAAGCGGCCCGCATTCGCAGGAGGCCGAACCGGTCGGGCCGGTCGTCAGGTCTACGGGGCGGGCACGGCGCGAAACGCCAAGCCCGCCGCGTGTACCGGAACCGGACGCCGGACACCGTCGTTCGACCGTCGCCCGTCCGTCGACGGACGCCGGGCCCCGGGTAGGCGGACGCGGGGCTGTATATGAGTGACGTGAGGCGGCTACACCATAATACCTAGTAATGATCTAAACTAGTTTATGGGGTTTCCCTCCTTGCCTTAACCGCTTTTTAGCTACAAGTGCTGCTCAGTGGTACGGGAACTAGGCATCTTTTGTTGCGCCCTTTTTGGGTGCAGCACGAGTAGACATAAAAGCAGCCAGAACAGCTGAGCCTGCCATCTTCCAGTTTTCGCTGCGTTCCACGCAGCGATGTAAAAACTGTCTCGTAACCAGTTGCGAGCAAGGTCACCCCAGGTTGTTCAAGACCACACCCGGCTCGCCATCCGAGTGTGATAGTCTCGTCCGTACGTCCGTGCGTTACTATGGTCAGATGGAGAAGAACCCGTCGCTGAGCCGACGCTCAAGTCGTTGCAAGCAGATGTGCGTGCATTGGCTACGGCTGTAGCTCAATTGACGGCTCGTGAGCGTGTTGTTAATGGAGAAGGGGCACATGGCTCTCGCTCCGGGCAGCGCATCGCGGGACAGCCGACAGGCAGCGGGGGAGCCGCAGAGCGCCCCGACTTGCTAGAGCTAGCCCAGAGCGGCCGTGTCGGAGCAAAATCCGTGAGTGCCGAGGATGACTACCTCGCGGTGCCAGAATTACTGCAGAGAGCAGAGTCTGGTTATGAGGCCGTTCGACCGGTCAGCCGAGTGCCTGGACTCTTTCCCTTGAGCACCGACCTAACGAACGAGTACCTCAAGCAGGATGACCGGCGTCTGCCGGCCCAGGAGGAGTATTTGTGGATGTCGTGTTTCGGGGCCCACATGGCCGCGTTTTTCGTGGCTCTCGACGAGCTATTGCCCTACGTCCCTGCCACCAACCAGGACTTCACCCCCTACCTCGCGAGAGCTCGGAACCACGCCGAGGCCATCGACAAGGCGTTTCGGTTTCGTTTGGCCTTCATGCGGAAGCTAAATGAGGTCAAGCGTGTGCACGGTGACCAAGGTGTTCTGGGTGTGCTGCGAGCCCAGCATTTTCAGCCTGCTTCGGAGCACCTGGGTTCTGCGATCTTTGGGGACCTCATGCGGGACTACGAGCGCCGTGTCTTCGAGGCGACCGTTGCCAGCAGCGCGAAAGCAACCGCTACTGCTCGAGTGGTGGCTGCAGCTGCCGGTCGCGGGCGTGGGCGAGGACGTGGGGGTGGACGTGGGCGTGGCCGCGAAGGTGAGCACGATTGACGGTGTGGGGCGCCTTTCGTCGGAGCTGCTGGAGCTTTGCGAGGCCACCTTTCGGTGACCGCCGCAAGACGCACCCTTGCAGCTCAACGGCGAGATGAGCGCCCCGTGTTAGGGCCTGACCCCCCCACTTTACAGACTTCCTTTAGACCTTCCTCGGTGCGGCGCTTCTCACAGCTACAACCGAGTGCGGCTCAACCATCCGCACACTTGCACATGGCGGCTCAACTAACCGCCTCCCGTACCATTCCACCACTGCGTCTGTCGGTTGTTACATTACGTGTTACAACTGGTTCGCAACGACCAAGTTTCGCGCGAGTACGTTACGCGCGAGACAGGCGCTACGAGCGCGAAGGGCGCGCAGGGCGGCCCTCTTACCTGAACCTAGCCCCGCAAACCCGTACCGATGCTACTGCAAACCCGTCCAACAGCTACCGGCCAACCGCCGGGAACCTAGCTGCTGCTGCCGAGTACTTTGCGAACAGTAGTCGTACCGGTGGAACTCTGTCAGTAAAACGACGCACTTACGTAATTGACGAGCCCGAAGCTGTCGCTCCCTGGGCTGCTTCATTGCGAGCTCGGCTGCAGGACGCGTTCGGCTCAGACGAGCTGGGCCAGCGGACGCTCGACCTACTCTCCAGTTCCCTCAGCGCTCAGACACTCAAGAGCTATGCCGGCCGGCTGTCTCAGTTCGCGGAGTTCTGCCACGACTCCGAGAACATCAGCCCGCTGGAGGCGACTACTGCGACTGTCGTTCGGTACGTTGCCTGGATCGGCGAGCGGGGGCACATCGCCGCTAAGTCACTGCAACCTTACCTGTCTGCGATCAACACGTTCTTCGAGCTGCACAACCTCGACCCAATCGCCAAGGACAGCCTGCACTTAACTTCAGCAAGACGTGGGCTGATGCTGCGTCAGCGCCGACTGGACGCTGCCCCTTTGCGTGTCCCTCTGCCTGCGGATGTGGCTTACCGCTTCGTCACAAAGGCCGAGCTGATTGTGTCTGCTCCCTACCCAGAGTACCACCACAACTTCCGGGCCCTCCTGGCCTCGGTTGTCAACTTTATGTTCTTTGCAGGGGCCTTACTGGCGTGTCCTGTCGAGTGCAAGACGTGCATGTCGACGACTACAACATCACCCTGCAAGTGTACCGCGAGAAGGGTCGCGCTGGCCGACGGGGACCCGACGACCTGCGCGTACTTCTCCTTTCGGTGTCCGAGCACCCTCGAGTGGCACGTCTCTTGCACCACTTCATCGACAACGTCCAATCTGTCCCCCTGGTTACTGTTGGCTTGGCTACATCAAACTTCTGGGTTGTCACTGCGGCCGAGCAGTCAAAACCTTGGATTGCGGCTACAATGTCAGACTGGCTGTCTGCAGCCATCAGTCTAGTCAACGCTGCCCCCCCTGCTGGCACTTCCTGGACTTCACACAGTCTTCGCAAGGGCGCAGCTTCTGCAGCTAACGCCATCGGAGTGCCATTGTCCCACATTCGCTAGCAAGGCGGTTGGGCCACTAACTCTGACGTCGTTCTGGACTACATCGACCCCAACGTTCTTTTTTCACCTGGCGCATGGTTCTTCTTTGGACACATCGCCCCCCTCCGCCACTTCCAAGTCCAACAGAACTCCGCAGCGGTGGCCTTCCCAGTGCCTCCTTCATGACTTGGCGTTACCTCTTCTCCGTCAATCCACCGCTCTCTCCGTTCGCTCACGACTGGCAAAACCAGACTCAACTTTGAAATGATCTAAACTAGTTTATGGGGTTTCCCTCCTTGCCCTAACCGCTTTTTAGCTACAAGTGCTGCTCAGTGGTACGGGAACTAGGCATCTTTTGTTGCGCCCTTTTTGGGTGCAGCACGAGTAGACATAAAAGCAGCCAAAACAGCTGAGCCTGCCATCTTCCAGTTTTCGCTGCGTTCCACGCAGCGCCCCCCCTGACTCCGTTTCCCCTCCACGCTTTCGCTAAACCATCCTGCCAATTTCGGCTCTTGACCGTGTAAAACAGCCTGCGCGACATTTTTGGCAAAACCAGACTCAACTTTGAAATCCTTAATCAGCAGTAAAAACGCGCTGCGGTACTGCGTTATTTTGGCGTATCAGACGAATATCAAGCGTGTCTGGGCTAGAATACACGCGGGTCCATTCAGAAACAAGCCGTACTCTTACCTTTACCTTCGAAATCAAACGACCTAATACCGAACGTATCACGGTTCATTCACGAATACGCAGCACACGCGGACGGAGGAGGACATTCGTGATTTTTGCAATATGTTTCCGGTATAATTCACGATAGATTCGTCTTTGTTGCGGGATTTTGACTGGCTGAGGTAAGAGCGCCTAGAAATCAAACGAGCAAGTATCGAACGTATGACGGTTTCATTCACGAAGACGCAGCACACGCGGAGGAGGAGGAGGAGGAGGAGGAGGAGGACGCCTCAAATTTCGTAATAACACCGCGGTGATACCGGTATCGCTTCGCTCATATTGCGGGAGATTTCGGATCGCCGCCTCCGTTTTCTCCGCTCAACCCAAGAGGTAGGGGAATTTAGGAAGCGGAAGCGGCCAGTCCTTGCGGACCTTGCTGACCAGGGGACCGACCGCCATAGCCGCCAGGCCATGGTCGTGGAAGAACCCGTTGACCGCGGACAGGTAGGGGTGCAGGCTTGTGGCCTTGATGGCCCCCAAGTAGCCGAGGTAGGTGACGTACCAAGCTTGGATCAACCGCCAAGGGGGGGGGGGGGGGGGGGGCTGCTCCTCGTCGCCGAAGCGAAAGTACCGTGCGTAGTGCTGAATCGTCGAGGCCGTAGGTGTCCGCGGTGGTACAAGTGTGAATTACAAAAAGGAGAGAAACAAATCCACCTACTGCTTAAAGTACTAATAGAATATCAACACATCAGGCTGCCTAAAAGCGGCCCGCATCCTGCATGAGGCGGGATGGATGAGTGATGCGCACGCGGTTCAGAGTCCGGGCCACGCATGCACGTGTGTGTGTGTGTGGGTGATCCTCGGACGTGCTGTGCAGCTTCAGGAACGGGATGGCAGACGAATCTACACCGTCTGATGAGGCAGCGAGCGCGCTCTCGAGCGGCCACCAAGCTCAGGACCCCGAGGAAATCTCTTGGTGCATGGCCTCCTGGTGAGCCCGGGCGGTGCACCGAGTGCCCCGCGATGAGAGGGCACCCCGATCCGCAGCCAAGCATGCGATACCGCGCATTGTGCGGCGCACCCCCTTGCTCACCTCACCCACTGTGTCGAAGACCATGCCCGTGTACTCCGACACGTCCTGGATGTCTCGAAGAGGACCCTTCTGTCCGGGCTCCGTGTTGTGCCGCACCGCATCCCGCGCTGCCAACCCTGTTGTATGTCGCCCAACAGAGAGCGCTCAAACCGATCCATAGCTGTGGACCGGGGCACTGCAATGTACTTGACCCCGTACCGCATAGTCTTGAACTCCATCAGCGTGGACTTCAAGCTCCGGGGATCATATATAGCACCCGGTCACGACGTTGAACGCCGGAAGGGAGAGCTCTGCGTCCGGCACCAGGTCCTTGAGTTCATCCCTGGGTACAGTGTTGCCTAGAGGCACTGTCTGCTGGAACAAGTCATCCACCTCCCGCCGTACAGCGATACCTAGGTCGTGAACACAGTGATCACGGAAGGCATCTGCGATAGCGTCGTGTTGTACACGCCAGTGAGCGTCTCCAGGCGCCGGCAGAATCATGAGCGCGTCGCCGTATAGGTCAACAGTGACGGGGTTGTGCTCCGTCGGGGCTGAATGATCTGGCTCCCAACCACCGGGGCCAAGCACGGGCTAGGCACAAAGTACTCGGCAGCGACCTCTCGCAGCTCATGCGGAGTCATGACCGTCCGCGCGGTGGGGATGGCCACTGTCCACATGCCTGACGCCGTGTCGAGCTGGTTGAACAAGATCCCTTCTCTACATGTGACAGGGAGAGCGCACACCTCATTTCGAAGCCAGGAGTTGTTGGCCTGGTCTAGAAGTGCCGTCAGCTCCTTTTGCGAACCCGACGCAACCTCCACTTCCCGCTCCATCACGCGCGCATCTGCGTCGCCGCGATGGCCAGCAGTAGCCGCTTGGAGGCGGCCCCACGCCTCGCGCATCTCCGCGGCGTAGCTGTCCGACCCATGAGCATCGTTGAGGAAGTGGTCATACCGGCGGGCGGAAGAAGTTGCGTTGAAGCTGCCTCGGCCAAGTACGGACCCGAGCTGTGGGTCAAAGAAACCAGGGGTGGGGGTGTTGGTGCCGGAGTTGCTAGTCAGGAACATTAGGAGGATGGCGTTCATGCAGCCGATGAAGGCGGCATCACGAACGGTAGCCATGCGGCGGATGCCAGCTCCCTTCAACCGAGTGGGGAGGTGAAGCCTGTTGCGCGCCCTGGCCACTGCATCCTCGCTCAAGGTAGCCACCTCCGCTGCCATGGGGTCGGGGTCGTGCAAAAGCTCCGCCAGGAAATCGGTGACCCCCGGTTTGGTGTCGGTGCCGTACGTGGAGGGATCAAAAGAAACCAGCTCCCTTCAACCGAGTGGGGAGGTGAAGACTGTTGCGCGCCCTGGCCACTGTTTCCTTGCTCAAGGTAGCCACCTCCGCTGCCATGGGGTCGGGGTCGTGCAAAAGCTCCGCCAGGAAATCGGTGACCACCGGATTGGTGTCGGTGCCGTACGTGGAGGGATCAAAAGAAACCGCTAGCACCCGCTCGACCGCCGCGAGGACGGTGGCATCCACCGCCTCCGCAAAGGCCTCCACCTCGGACGGAAGGCAATTGCGGAGCCAATATCCCGCCTCGTGTTGCATGCAATGCTTGAGCAGGGCCCATGCGTGGTGATGCAGGGCGTGGGTGTACCGACGTGTTAGGGTTGCGCCTAGCGACTACCCTAATACCACCTGCGACGTTTTATGGCCAAGTAATCTTACTGTTGTACTGCTGATATTTCAGCACGCGTATTATGTACTGGTACGGCCACAACCAGGCGCCAGTAATAAATATTCCTTGTAACATAAATACAGTACGCGCTACAACTCCTAATCATCAGGATAGCGCTACTAGCTGCCTGTCCGCGGTGCCCAGTTGGACCGCTATAGGATAAATATCCAATGCCACCAGCATGTTGTAAGAGATTACACTCAGCAACCAACTCAATTCGCCAAACGCTACGAGTAAGAGTCTTGTTTCACTAAGTACTGCCACGAGTACTTACACTGGTGTCGGCTTCTTGTTACGATCCATCTCCACCTGCCGACCCACCGCGACCTGCTCTCGCACACACGACGATACATTCGCGATTTCGCTGGTCCTGCCGACCCTTGGTAACGATGATGTACCCTTCAACCCTTATCCGAGTCGCATGTCGCCATGGCATCGCACCGGAGCGCCCGTCAAGCCGGTTACCCTCCCGGTGGTCCACCCGCCGAGCAGTCTGAGTCAAATTGTCGAGAAGAAGATGCTGGAAGCCCGCGTTGTGGCGCCAACCCAAAACATCTCTCACAAGCTCGCCGACGTTCATGACTTCCCGGCACTCAAGGCCTTTCCGGAGAACTATACGCGCGACACAGCAAGGCCCCGTCGGAGACTACGCGCGTGACATCGGCGCCATGCCGAGCGACCCCAAGATAGCTACTTGCTGCGTCGACTTGCAGCGCAAGCTACAAGCTGCATTTTTGCTTTGCTGCATGAACCTTTCGCTGTGCCTTGTTGCATAATGAACCTTTCGCTGTGCCTGAGTACTTGCAAGTGCAACGTATTTTGCAGGCGATTCCCAAGCACGAAAGAGCCGGGGTGAAAAGATGGCTAGCCACGCCAACGAGACTGTCTCGACTCAAAGTAAGTCCATGCAAAAATACATGCAGTGGCAGCTAATAAGCTAGCCAAGCAAGTCGACAAGATCGACTTACACAAAAACAAATGACGGTGTTGAGCAGAATGCCAACCTGTGCCTCTCAATGTAATTGAGACAATCGACATTGACATGTCGCCGAGTCCATGCAAAGAAATTGCATGTGAGTCCATGCAAACATGCATGCACTGCTAAACTGCCTGCTCAGCCCCTGCATGAGATCGAGGATACAGATGTCGATATGGTTGAGCATTGCGCTCCCGCGGCACTGAACCCCTCCGACTCACAACCTGAGCATGAAGCTCATGGGTGTTCCTGTGCTCATTCACACCTCGTTGCCGACATCGAGGACGAGACAGGGTGCAGAGAAAATGTCGACAAAAATGTCAAAGACAAAAAGACGCATGCTAAACTGCATGCCAAACTGACTATCATGCAAAAGAGATCTCGAGTGCGCAGAATGCGTACCAAAAACAGTAATCAAAAGAATGACACTGAAATTGACAAATATGCAAAACCAAATGCATGTCCAACTGACTCTGTTGTGTTTGACCAAGCAGAATTCAAGAGACTGAATTATGCCTATGGTCCAGTCACTTTTGATGCCTGTGCCTCAGCATATGATGCTGTCTGTTCAGATTATTGCAGTGCTGAAAAACTTACCATTTCTGCAACAAAATATCAAAGGTAAAACTGTGTTCATCAATCCAGTGTATGATGACACAGCCCTGCCTATCTTGCAGCATTTTGAGATGCAAAGACAAGAGTCACCTTTTGACACAAGAGGTATTATTGTTATGCCCAGATGGTCCTCACAATTAGGACAATCCTGGAAACCACTGCTTTCAAAATATAAGAAAATTCATAGCTACCCGCCTGGAACATATCTGTTTCACACACCCAGTTCAGCGACTGATACTGAACCCATGGGACCCACTGAGTGGTATGTTGATGTCTACCTGGCTGACTACACTGTTGAGGAACGTTCAGCCCAGGCAATTAATGACGTCGTTACCACTGAGGAACTCAAAACCATGCTGGCTGAACAGCAAGGTAAGGAATATAAACCAAAAGCCACAAAGTCCCACCAGTCACGTATGATGACAGAAAAATGTTTTGTTACC
The DNA here is from genome assembly GCA_006384855.1 of Tetraselmis striata. Taxonomy (NCBI): domain Eukaryota; kingdom Viridiplantae; phylum Chlorophyta; class Chlorodendrophyceae; order Chlorodendrales; family Chlorodendraceae; genus Tetraselmis; species Tetraselmis striata. Next base: position 65,320 of record VCJN01000418.1, read on the forward strand.
AGCAAGTCTGATCATGACTTATTGCTATTACACCCAACATGTGCTGAATTTAATATAACACCTTCCGTACTGGTTGACAGCGGTGCTACTTTGAACTTTGCCAGCACCAAGTATGTCAAAGAAAATAAAATACCAACTACACCACTTCAAAACAAAGTAAGAGTTATTCTTGCTGATGGTAGAATGGTTCTCGCCTCACAAAAAATCACCCTTGAATTAAATATCAACAATTATACAATACCCATTGACTTCACAGTCACACCGTTACAACATAATTTCAATCTGGTTTTAGGGATGCAATTCCTGAAACAACACAACCCACATGTTGATTGGGAATCTGGTCTGATGACATTTTCCACAGGACTAAAAGTCCAATGCCAAACAGAGCCCCGCCAGGCTAATGTCAGAATGGTTCATGCTAATGCCATGGCCAGAGAAATTGCCAAGCATGATCCTGACACAGTTTATTTCTGCGCCATTGTTAAACAATACAATGCCACCAAAGAGAGTGATGCGCTCGATATTGATGATGAGATAAATACAATTGACACTGACCAGTCTGCAGCTTATACCGCTCAGATCAGAGACTTATTGCGAAAGCATAAACCAATATGCTCTCCGCTTGACAACCTTCCACAATTACGCCCTGGTCTTGATCATGAGATCCCTCTTGTTCCTGATGCTCAAGTTCCTGCAGGAAAAATATACAGATTATCACCTGCAGAATTAGAGGAACTAAGAACACAACTGAATTCTTTTCTTGAGAAACAGTTTATACAGGAGTCCTTCTCTCCATATGCAGCTCCTGTTCTCTTCGCCCGCAAGGCCAATGGCGGTCTGCGCATGTGCATTGACTACCGTCAATTGAATAAGTACACCAAAAAGGTCGAGTTCCATGTTCCACCTGCTGATGCATTACTTGATATGCTATCTGGTGCTACTGTCTATTCAGCTCTTGATCTCGCCTTAGGTTATCACCAACTCCGGATTAATCCACCTGATGTTCCTAAGACAGCGTTCCGAACTGTCTATGGCCAATTCGAGTGGCTAGTAATGCCATTTGGACTCACCAGTGCTCCCTCCTCTTTTCAACGCCTGATGACATCTATACTCCAGCCACACAAGCATACCTTTATACTTGTATACCTGGATGATGTCTTGATTTTTAGCAACTCGCTTGAGGAACATTTGCAACATTTGGACACAGCTCTTACTATGCTCGAGTCTAATGACATTAGACTACGATTACAGAAATGCTGGTTTGCCAAGAATGAACTAGAATACCTTGGACATATGGTATCACACGCTGGCCTAAGACCCTCGCCTAATAAAATCAAGGCTGTTCAGGATTGGCCCAGGCCTAAGAACGTTCAGAATGTCCAACAATATCTTGGTTTCTGCAATTTTTACCGACGCTATGTGCGCAATTATTCTGCTATTGCAGCACCGTTATATGCCCTCACAAGAAAGGATAATATATTTGATTGGACAGTTGAATGCCAAGCTGCATTTGTAAAACTGAAGCAAGCCTTGTGCCAGTCCCCAGTGCTGGCAAGCCCTGTCACCGGCAAAGATGCTGAGTTTGTAGTGGCTACTGACGCCAGCAAATATGCCTTGGGTGCAGTTCTGCTCCAGGCTAATGCTGATGGCCACTTACACCCTTGCAGCTATTATGCAAAGACATTGCAGGCTGCACAAACAAATTATCCCACCTATGACCAAGAGCTCTTGGGTGTGGTATGTGCTCTGAAAGAATGGCGCTGCTACTTGGAAGGCAGTCGCCGTATTACAGTTATAACTGACCATGCCACATTGAGGCATTTGCCTACACAGGAAGGACTAGGCAGACGCCATGCCCTATGGTTACATGAAATTTCACCATACATGGCAGTCAACCCACAGACTAATGAACCCGTGTTGCAGATATTATATCGCAAAGGCGCTGACAATGAGGCTGATGCTCTCTCTCGCCGCCCTGACTTGCATTGTGCATTGACTGAATATGAAAACCAGCTGGTCGAAGCTGACCTTGAACAAATGCAGGACTATTTGTCAGCAATGTCCGCCTTGCAGATTGACAGCAAGCTAATAAACAAGATCAAAGCTGCCTACATCACTGATGTTGCCTACAGCCATGGACGCACCCCCAACGGTGTGCGACAAGATGAGACTGATGGTCTCTACTACATGGCAGATAAGGTCTGTATACCCAATGATTCTGAACTGAGAAAACTCATCATTGAGGAGTATCATGTTGGTAATGGACACCCCAACCATACCCGCACTCTTGCCAACATACTGCGTATGTTTTGGTGGCCACGTATGAATACCACAGTCAAGCATTTCTGCAAACACTGTGATACTTGCGTTAGAATCAAAGCAGCTACCACCAAGCCTCATGGTTCTTTATTTCCCTTGCCAAAGGCAACCAAGCCTTGGGAGATAATCTCAATGGATTTTATAACCAACTTACCTGAGGTGGATGGCTACGATGCTATTGCTACGTTTGTTGATACATTCACCAAAGAGTCACATTTTGTGCCATGCAATATTAAGATTGATGCGACACAGCTGGCCAGATTATATTTGGACAATATTTACAGACACCATGGTCTCAGCAGATGTATCATCTCTGACAGAGATCCCAGGTTCACTTCAGTGTTCTGGAAATCATTGTTTACAGCTCTGCAAACTAAGCTAAATATTTCCAGCGCTTATCACCCGCAAACTGACGGTCAAACTGAACGCACCCATAGAACTATTGAGCAAATATTACGTGCGTTTGTTCACAAGCAACATGACTCTTGGTTAAGTCATTTGGCTCTTGCTGAATTTTCTTACAACAATTCAGTCCATTCAGCAACACATTATGCCCCTTTTGAGGCAATTTATGGCATGATGCCACTGACACCACCTGATCTGATTGCTACTGCCAACCAAGATGCACGCAACACAGTTGCAAATATTCAAGATATTCACATGTTGATTACTGAGCAACTGAAGCTTGCTGATGAATATCAAAAGGTCTATGCCGACCGCAAAACCAGCCATGTTGAGTTCGCAGAAGGAGACAAAGTCTGGCTCTCAACGGAGCACTTGCTCATACGCAACCAGCCGGCGCGCAAGTTCCGACAGCGTTACATCGGCCCCTACCCGGTCACAGCCAAGATCTCCAGCCAGGCGTATCGTCTGCGCCTGCCACCAACGTTCGACTGCCACAATGTGTTTCACATCAGTCGACTGCGCCAGTGCGTCAACCCAGATGCACAGCCCGATACAATACCGTCCAGTGTGGAGCCCCCTGTCGACGAGTTCGTCGTTGAACGCGTGCTCGATTTCTCTATCGAGCGCCGCGAGGATCTGTACAAGCGAGGACGCTGCCTCGTCTTTCTGGTGCGTTGGCTGAACTACGACTCAGGTCACGACAGCTGGGAACCATACAGCGCGCTGCGACGTGTCGAGGCGCTACACGATTTCGCGAGGACGAGCCGACATCTGCAAGACACGCTACGCTCAAAGGAATACGCCAACCTGCGAGCGCGCCACCCGTCACGTTTTCCAGAGTCCATCCCGGAGCGTTGACACTTACTGCTGCTGTTGCTGTTGCTATATCACGCTTCCACCGCCAACCGACATCTGGGCCAGGCCTTCGGCGACGCGAAAAGACACTTTCCAGTTCGTCATTTATCAGAGGGGTGGGAATGTTAGGGTTGCGCCTAGCGACTACCCTAATACCACCTGCGACGTTTTATGGCCAAGTAATCTTACTGTTGTACTGCTGATATTTCAGCACGCGTATTATGTACTGGTACGGCCACAACCAGGCGCCAGTAATAAATATTCCTTGTAACATAAATACAGTACGCGCTACAACTCCTAATCATCAGGATAGCGCTACTAGCTGCCTGTCCGCGGTGCCCAGTTGGACCGCTATAGGATAAATATCCAATGCCACCAGCATGTTGTAAGAGATTACACTCAGCAACCAACTCAATTCGCCAAACGCTACGAGTAAGAGTCTTGTTTCACTAAGTACTGCCACGAGTACTTACAGACGGCTGGGCTTGGCAGATAGGAGCTTGCTCAGGCTAGCGTCCGCCTCCTCTCGTAGCTCCTCCTCCTTGCCGAGCATGTACGCATGCACATACTCAGGCGATCCGAGCGGCACGTTGAGGACCGCGATGCCGTGATGGCCATCTAGCTCGGGCCACTCGATATCGGCCGGAGCCTCACGCAGTCACGCCGCGCGGCCTCCATGTTTGCGTTGTACGCATGCATCTTGTCGAAGCGCACCTCAATCCCCACGGACGCCTTGATGGACGTGCGGAAGGCGTGAAGAGCCGGCCAAACGTGCTCCGGAAGGCCCACCTGAAACCCATCATCGGCGTTGAAGCGCGCCGCCCCGTCAGTGACCTCCAACGTGCTATCACACTGCTGCACCTCGGGGTGAATCGCGACGCAAAAGGAAGTCTTGGCCAACGGTGCGCCCTGCTGCACGCCGTCCTCCGACCGCAGAGGGGCGGACCGGTCGTCCACGACCATATACGAATCCGTGGAGAGGGATGCTAGGAGCGCATGGATGACAAGGTGTAGTGGAGAGCAATCGATGTGGCGTTGGATGATGGTGCGGCGCCATGCCTCGTTATGCGTTGCGTTGTTATGCGTTGCGAAGGTCGGTGTGAACGATGACGGCACGTGGGCAAAGCTTCTCGGCGATGAGCCGGACGCCGTGGATGAGCATAGAGTCATCGCCCGCGGGAATGCCAACGCCGAGCTGAGATGGAGCAAGCACCGACACGTATGCCTCCTTCATGGTGTCCACCACTGCCCGCTACGCTGCGCGCCGCTCCGCCTCCCCGACTGCCACAGGCCGCACGTCCGGAGCCCTCCCCTCGCCTAGCTTCTTGACAGGTGCCACGAGCCTAGGAGAGGCGAAGAGCCGGTTGAACCACCCGGGCAGGCGACATTGGAGGTACATGGAGGCAACCTCCGACAGGGCGCGGACCGCCGTAGGCCCGGACGTATTCGCCCACCAAGCAGCGGAGATACTCGTTGCGCATGCATGAGTGCCCCGCCGCCACGTGCTGCTTGAGTTGCTGGTACGGCACGCGCATGTCCACCGTCAGGGCGGCCTCGTCGACCGGAATTTCATACGCGGCGTCTGGGATCTGGTGGCTACGGGACGGGTGCTTGTCGCGCAGCTGGCTGGGCGAGGATATTAGGATCGGATAGGTCGCCCATACCCTTAGAAGATAGTCGGCCCGCCGCTCGGGAGAGCTCTCCGTCCTCCACCAACGCCACAACAGTGTCTGCGGTTCCAACGAGCCGCGCCGCAAAGAGATCGGCGTCCGTTCGACGCTGGCGGGCATGTCCGGCGTAGAACGCCTCAGTGCGCGCGTCGTCCCATGAGCGCACGAGTTCGGTCATGCGCCTCTCCGCGAAAGCGCGGAAGCGCCACGCCAAGGCTTGTTGCCGCCGCCGCCCGCCTCGGCTCGGGGCCGCGGTGGTACAGGTACCCGTACGGGCCCATGCCGCGGACAGGAGCTGCAGGGTCTGTGCACCTAGGTTATCAGACCCTAGTACCTGGGCCATGCAATATGGCCGCATGGAGTTTGCCCACGGGTTCGTACGGGTACAGCCCTCGAGTTCGATCGCGTGTTCCTTGATCTTCCTGGCGCGCGCATCGCGCGGCCAAACCGCCGGGGGCATGTACTCGCATGTAGCCAAGTGCAGCGCCAACGTGGCACTAATCGTCCCCCGGTTCAAGTATATCCAGGCCGACGAGAACGCGGAACACGATGACGGGCCAGTGAGACATGCCGACCATACCGCGCCTCGCTCGCCGCCCGGGACGGAACAATCCCGCGCGCGGCTCCACCACCAGCTCCTCGATGGCTTTCTCGGTATACGCCCGATGCCACACCTTGCCCAGTCAGCGGGGGGGCACCACGGTAGCCACTGCGTTGCTCTGGCGCAGCTGTTGACGAGGGCGGATGGCAGGTGCCAAGGTGCGTTGCACCACTTGTTCTCGCATCCCCCATGTGGAGTGTGTCTACCGTCTGGCACGTAGGGTCGAGCCATATAGCGTTGTAGCAGGGCAGCAGGGCGGTGATGGCAGACGACGAGAACCGGTCGATCGTGTGGAGTCCGAACCGCGCATCCAGCTCCGTGAAGAGCAGTAGGTCGAGTTGTCAGTCGTCGCTGTCCACGTGCCGGCTCAGGCGGTCGGCCCACACGTTCGCCGCCGACCGAATGTAGCGCGCCCCTACCCGGATATCCTGCGAGTCCAGTAGGTACCACAACCGCCGTAGCTTTGCCATCATAGCCGAGGACCGGGACGTCAGGGGGGTCAGGACATGAACCACTGCTTGATTGTCCGCGTACATGAGGATGTTGCGGCCGGCGAGGTGGGGGAGGAACGACTCGACCGCCAGCCGGACGGCCTTGAGCTTTTTCCAAGATGTTGTTGCGGCTCATCCTCGATAAGGCTCCGCATCGGTCTTGGGGACTTAAAGATCAAGAATTGATTATATTCAGAACCTAACTAAAGATCAAAATTTGATTCTTGATCGGGTTGATCCTATCTTTGTTTGATTTTATTTCGTTCGTAAATATCGGTGCACCAGTAAATCCCACCCCCTAAATACCAATGCACCGGTAAATTCCGGTACCTAAATATCGGTGCACCAATAAATCCCACCACCTAAATACCAATGCGCACCAGTAAATCCCACCACCTAAACATCGGTGCACCATTAAATTCCACCGCCTAAATACCAAAGCACCAGAAGTTCTGTTCGAAACATTGGGGGATCAAAGTAGATTTAGGCAGTTTTAGGGATTTTTTTCGTGATTTTGCGATAATGCCGGAAAATATGAACTTGTGTCCCGAATATCCGATGAATACTTGGCCTCTGGACCGCAAGCAATACATCATTATTACACAATTGTGCATTCAGCACAACAACATGTATACTACAGCACCTGCCATGTGCTAATTACTACAAAATATGTATGGGACCAATTCCATACAACTTGGGAAAAGTATGTGGCCCTTGCCCTCCCCCTTAGTCCGATGTAATCATCAATGAGTTTAACCCTCTCCAGGTTGAGTATTATGTTATGCGCCTCTCTAGGACAGAGTTTAACCCTCTCCATGGTGTTAGGGATCATTGGGCAAAAAGTAGATACGCATCGCTGCTAGGTGATAACGATTTATATGCATAGTGAGTGAATGACAGTTGCTGGCATGGCTGGCATGTGTTGGTTGTTGCTGATGGCTGCGGTCTATCATGCCATAATGCAATGCCGCATGGTAAGATGTGTTTACATGTATGGGTGATTGGCTGCAATACCAACACAACCGACACGTAACCACATCTACTCTAGGTTCTTGTACACAAGGAGCGAATGCTGCAGTGTCGTATCGGAGGTGGGCTTCTTGAAGTCGATGTGCATTCTCCCGGCGGCACAGAAGAGGCGCTCCACACCAGCCGACGTTGCATGGAACGCATGGTACGAGTGAGCCATCTTGCTCAGGCGAGGAAAGATTTTTGCCTTGCCTTCCACCATGCCAACAGGTCAAAGTTTGTTCCATCATCATTGATGGGACTCACCAGGAGCCAATATTAGTTACGTCAGCATCATTTATGGCACAAAAGTGGTAGCGCATTAATATGGCACATGAGCATCACTACTTCTCTACCACCAGTCAAATAGTAACTCAGTCAAACATAAGGCGGAAAATCAAACATCACAAGCATCAAAATCATTGCGGCGAATTGCCTTGGGTCCAGACTTGTAGCAACCAAAGGCTAAAGCAGCACATGCACATTACGCACACCCTACCTACATCACTGGATAGCACTATACGGGGCTATATGGCAGCATCTGCACATTTAGCGCACCCTACCTACATCACTGGATAGCACTATGCGGGGCTATATGACAGCATCTGCCCAATAAGCGCACCCTACCTGCATCAATGGACAGCACTATGCGGTATTACATGGCAGCATCTGCACGATAAGCGCACCCTCCCTACATCATTGGATAGCACTATGCGGGTTACCTGATAGTACCGCAGCTAATTAGGAATGATTGAAAGAGGGCCTAACCTGATTGAATGGCTTGGCAAGGAGCAGCAGTACTTTCAATTCGAAGTCAGGTGTAATCCAACAGTCCATGATGGCAAGTAAATGGAAAATAATGCCGTTTTCACCCCAGATGTCCGCAGCAAAGGCGACATATAGTCCTTCCTTTTTTTACAAGTCCTTAATTTCCTGCAAGAAGTGGCAGCGGAAATGTGTGTGGGCATGCATGACGTGTCCTTATCGGTTTCGATGAAAATGGGGGACATGGAGTAATTGCGCAACATACTAGTTACCTTTATCATGAGAAGGTTCTCCATGCGGGGCTGCACTGGCACTACACGATAAGGCGTACCCTCTGCAGATGGCAAGCAAATCTGCATCGTTAGCTCGGAAAGGGTAGAAGGGAGGCGAGGGGGAGTGTCAATGGAGGGGGCGGAGCGCGGCGCATCTCACCAGCGGCGGGCGTGTGGTTTTGTGTGTCGCCGACAGTCACCACCTCCTGGGTGTTAGCCGCTTCGTCACTGACTTTTACATCTTGCGGGAGGCTGCTAGTGCCTCAGGCTCCTTGACCACCCATGGTGCTCGGCTGCTTGTTACTGGGGCGAGCGAAGCTGAGGGCCTGTCTGGTCTCGAGAAACTCCTCGATCTTGGTCTTCATGTCGTCGTCTTCCATGTGCCGACGACAGCAATCTTCGCAATAAGTATCGGCCTCCGCAGTATCGGCCTTCTCGCCGAGGCCATCCCAAGCGCACGATGTAACGCTCCACGCCCTTGCGTGTTATCTAGCCAAGGATCTTCTCGACTTTTGTACTCCTCGCGACCCTTATACAGGTCGGCGAAACTAATGGGTGTGCGCTTGGGTCCAGATGGGCTGGCTTCGGGGTCCAATGTGGGATCCCGTGGAGGAAGTGGTGCCCGCGGGCGGCCGCGCTTCCTGCCCATATTGTTTGAATCGACAGCTTTGGTACCAAGCAAGACTACATGTACTCGGATGATGAGTTAACCCGCAGTTCAAGCAGATTTGAACTGGCTGTCGCTATTGCCGTGTGCAGTATCGGTACAAGGTACTGGAAAAACGCGGCCACGCTCTGGGTTCCTACCGCCACCCCGCCGCGCTGTCGCCCACCCACCGTCCTCATGCCATGGGGACAAGGATCATGACGCCATTATCCCGTTATTGTTATATCTATACCGTCCGATCCTTAAACCGGCTATTGAACTGCCGTCAATTAAATCGGGGAGCCAAGATCCCACATTTATTCAATGGCGACCGTGAGATCGTTGCAGTGATTCATCGTCACGACCTAAACCGTCGATGCTACATGTATCCCACGGTGGATGATTCTCGGTTGATTCTTGGTGCACCAGTCGTCGATTCAATTACGCGGCTTAACATTGGTGCATCGATTAAATCGAGGGTTAAACATCGGTGCACCAATACATTCCACCACCTAAATATCGGTGCACTAGCAAATTCCACCACCTAAATGCCAATGCACCATTAGTAAATCCCTGGCCTAAATATTGAATCGTGGTGCGATTTACGATCTGCCTGGTGCACCAAGTGTTAATCTTTTATCAATACTTGATGCGGATCCTTATTCCTCGGTGCACCAGAACCCCCGCATTTCCAGCTTGCCATTCAGCACACCCCCCTAGCCGTAGCCGGCGGAGCTGTCCGTGTGCAAACTGCTTCCACCGGGCGATGGATGGGCTTGCCGTTGGCATAAGTGGGCACCGCTGTCCAGCATTGCATGTCTCGGCGCAGCTGGGACGTCATCCGCAACTGCGGCCGGCGACGCGGTCCCCTATGACGAAGTGGAGCTCCCGCAGGAAGAAACGGGCGGCCGGAATCGCCAGAAGAAAAGGTACTGCGCCTGGCCAGCCAACGCATGTAGGTCCCACACCGGCAGCCGGCGGGCGGTGCGGGTCGCCTTGTTGAGCAAATGCTGGGCCTGGCTGGCCAGCTTCAACAGCTGCTTGGCCTCCGGGGCGTTAAATAGTCCCGCCGCTGAGTCGATGTTGATGCCCAGGTGGAGGCCAAACTGCGCGGGCTCCCAAAAGCCCTTCTCTGTGTGGCACTTCATGCCTAGCGCGTCCAGCACGCGCTGCAAGCGGGCTTTGACGCCAAGCGCCGCGGCCTCCGTGTCCACGAAGAGGAGGAAGTCGTCGACGTAAGGCAGGATGCGCGCTCCTTGCCAGCGTGTGCGCCGCAAGTAGCGCGTGGAGGGGGTGGGGGCAGAGGCTGCGGGGGCGGGCTCCGGCTCCGACGTCCGCATGTGACGCACCATCACCTCCGTGAAGGTAGTGAAGTGGTTGGGGCTGAGGGACCAGCCCATAGGCAGCCCTAGGCGGTAGATGGTCCCCCGGATGTCCACGGTGAAGTAGTCCCGGTCGGCCTCCGCGATGCCTAGATAGGGCGTAGAACCCGTCCTTGAGGTCGAAGGAGAAGATGTAGTCGCCCTTCTTGGTGAGGTGCATGAGGCCCATAAGGGTCTCCATCCGGATGCGCTGGCGGACGCAGTAGGAGTTGAGGTGGCGCAGGTCGATGATGAATCGCTATGTGCCGCCAGGCTTGGGAATTCAGGAAGGCCCGGGACACTAAGTCCCACCGGGAGCCGTACTCCCACGCGCCGCGCGCGAGGAAGCGGGCTAGCTCGGGCTCGAAGAAGGCTAGCTGAGCCGGGGAAGCGTCCATCATGGAGACGCCATGGTGGAAGGGCTTGGGGAGTCGGTTGCGCTTGAAGGTGATAGATACGCCCTCGCGGATCCATCGAAGCACTTGCCCGCTCGCGCCAATGGCTTCCCACTGTCGCAAGCTCCGCCTCAGTCACTCGATGTCGCATGTAGGTAGAGGTTGGGGAGCATGACTCGGCGCGGCGGCGCACACCGTCAGTCGGTTTTAGGTTTCGGTTTAGGTTTCAGGTTTAGGGGACTCGCATTTCGTATGTAAATACAGTAAATTAGAGTGTTTGCTCCAAGTGGCCCTGCCGCACAGCAGTCTTAGCCAGTCTGATTTGCTGGTTTTAGATAGGTTCATCGGTATTCCGAAATGGCGATGAGCAGCCAATACCTTAGATCGGCCTCCCAACAAACACCACTCAGAATATTATAGGTTACGCCGTAGACAACGGCGCCCGGATCAACACCCTTTGGTTTAGCTAGAGGTGCACGCCGACGTGTACGCAGTTGCGCCCATCGCAGGGCCATCAACAACGTGATATATTGCCGGTAAGCTAGTTCGAGGTACTTCTCCGACCCCTCATGCCGATCTCGTCGGATGCGCATGACTACCGACCTATCGGTGGAGTGCCTCTAGAACTAGAGCCTTGCATGCTCTGCAAGGCACGCCGGCGTGTACGAGACGGGTCGCTATCGGTTGAGGGACCACCTGCCGGGTAACTTCGTCCGAGTGACGAGCGTACGCATCGCGATCGCACGTGGCGCGGCGGTACAAGGTTATTACTTCGGTGCCCGAAAGATTTAGGTTCGCCGTAGAAAACGGCGCCCGGGTTAGCGCCCGCTGGTCTAGCTAGGTGTACTCCGGCGTGTATTCAGTTGCGGTCATCGCAGCGTCATCAACAGGGTGATCCGCTACCGGCAAGCTAGTTCTAGGTACTTCTCATACCTCCGTGCCGATATCTGCGGGTGCATATCCCCGACGCATAGGTGGGGTGCAATGAGAACTAGCGCCTCGCAGGTCCTGCGAGGCACGCTGGCGTGTACCCGCCCGCCGCGTACGACGGGGCGTCAATAGCATAGGGACAATCTGCCGCTATCCTTCGTCCGAGTGAGCATACGCATCGCGATCGTGCGTGTCGCGACGGTACTAGGGTACTACTTCGGCTGCCACTCGGAAATTGAGGGTACCTACAGGACAAAAGCGCCCGGGCAGTGAACACCAGCAGGTGGTCCATCTAGCGTACGGTTCCAGTACGAGGTTACTTCGGCTGTTACCCTCATCAGATATTAGGTTACGCCGTAGACAACGGCGCCCGACATATAGACACATGATGGTTTAGCTAGGGGTACACGCCGACGTGTGCGCGGTTGCGCCCATCGCAGCGCCATCAACGTGATATATTGCCGGTAAGCTAGTTCGAGGTACTTCTCTGGTCCCTCATGCCGATCTCGTCGGATGCGCGTATGACTGACCTTTCGGTGGAGCGCCTCGAGAACTAGCGCCTTGCATGGTCTGCAAGGCACGCCGGCGTGTACGAGACGGGTCGCTATCAGCCGAGGGACCACATGCCGGGTAACTTCGTACCGACACTTAGCGGCACTATGTCGAACTAGGCATAGGGGGGCATGACATGCCCGCCATGCTCACACGTATTTATGGTACTTTACGCACCACAGAGCGCATGGTTGGAGAGGGCGGCATGGTAGAAGTGCAACCGGGGAGATAGGACTCCGTTTACGATATCCATCAGCCCGGGATGCGTGTCAACGTCGAGGCTTTACTAGTAGCATCGGGACACGTCCCCGCGGAGTTGAAAGAGGCGTTGCGGTATGAGTACGCACTGCGTTGGGCCGGCCGACCGGCGAAGCTGCGGAAGAAGGATTACCGATCTTGCCAAGATGGTGGCGCTGTAACGGGAACCGAGGTGGACCGGCAACACGAGCATGGGTAGTATGTTCAAGGCCCTTTGCAGCGCGTGCCCTGAACGGTTTGCGCGATCGCGTACATTATCAAACACGACCCTTACAAAGCTTCGGAACGTGTTCGATTTCCTTCGATCTGAAGTGAATCCAAATATCACGCGACATGCGTGCAAGTTCGACCTTCTTTCCGATGTACCCCCGGGCATTCATCAGTAGTATGATTCGTTGCGAAGTTTGACCTCACGGTCGCATTATACTGATGACCTATTTATGCCGGCGACGCCGGCTATGTGGGGAAGAAACATCCGGTGAGCGGCGAGACAGTATTTTCGATATCGCTTCGCCATGATGGGCGTTCCGTCGTCACCATACCGGCTTTACAACAGCTGTGGGCGCGAGTGATTCGCAATATTCTGCTCGCGGAGGGCTTGAAATATTGTCGCCCGGGCAAACCCGAGGCCGACTATTCAAAGCTGCGCCGGCGGGGGGCGTATTTGGACGAACGCTCTCGCGGTGGCAACAACAGATAATGTTTTACTCCGTACTTTTGGTCCTCGAGGATTACGGCTTCCTAGTGAAAAAGGTAAAGACCGAGTGGACGAACAACGAATGGATTATACTGGCGTGATGATTGATTATGCGCGGGGCGAGGTATCCGCCACCGCTTCGCGGGCGGCCAAGTGGGCCGCTACCGCCCAACCCGTCTACGATTTGGCCCTAGCCGCGGGAACGGTACCCGGGGGCGAGTGGCCTCTGTCGTCGGGAAGATGCAGTGGGGCTGTGCCGTTTTACCCCGAGGGCAGGCATATTTGATGGAGTTATACGCAGCGCGAGACATGCTCCTCACCGGCCCGACGTCGAGCCGGACGGACGAGTACGCCCCGGACAAACTCTGCCGCGTTGGCGATCCCGCCATTGCGGAACTTCGTTGGTGGTTGTTACGCTGCGGGTGTGCGGTGCCGTCTGATCGAGGCGTGTAACCCGAGGAGGTGGTGCTTGCGCGGCCGTTTCTTTGGGGCGATGCTGGCCCGAGTACTACGCTCTGGGACAAATTGGTTTTACCTTTGCTGCCGGACGATGCGGAATTGTTGCAACCATTGCACAAGACCCGACCTGAACCGGAGTTAACGGGCGTACTGCAACCATTTCACGATTTCGAGGTCGTTACTTTGGACGCATATATAGGGTTTTGCGGGTGGTGCCGGGTGGCGTAAAGAACGGATGCATTGTGGCTTTAGGCAACAACAAATGACGCGTACGAACCTCGGCGGGTCATCGAATACGCGGGAATTATACATGGTGCCAGACACTTTCCATTAAGTGGGGCCACGCATACGCGGTAAACGCATTGTAACTATTACGTCTGGACAATGAAGCAGCGGCCGGTGCAATTAACAAGGGCGGATCGACGTACCCTCACACCAACAAGTTGTTGCTCGCGTACCACAAAAATGTGCCAGACGTACAATCTGCACGTACACTGTGAGATTCAGATGTGACATACGGGTGACGAAGCACTACCGTACCGGTACCACTATTATCCGTGAAAGCTGCTGCTGGTGGCGGCATGTCCATCCAGTTACGTGCGAGTACATCCGGCGTTATTGCCGGCGGGCGATAAATCCTATTTGTAATCATTGTGGAAGTCGTACATGACGTGTGATGTGTTACATGGCACTGAAGTACAAGGTGCGAGGTTGTCCGTGTAGTACTACCGGGTAGTACGCGATATATTTATTAAGCCGGTACCGGGTATCTAGTACGAACCCGGGCGCGATGACGAGTCGTCCTGTGGATAACTACGACTATTACTACATGGGAGCGCAAATCGCAGCCGTACTATTCGGCTAGGGGCCTGCCCGCCGTCCGATCAAAGGTCATCAGACGGGCGGTTTGGCTGCCATGTTTTGCCAAAGAGTGCTCACGCTACATAAATATTTGCGAGGGGGAGGGCGGGGGCAGGCAGCGGTTTGCCGAAGAATGTTTGAATTACAATATTCGCGACAGCTGCCATCGGGGAATGTGGCCCGGGGGGGGGGGGGGGGGGGACCCCCCCGCCGCCCGCCGCGCCCGCCGGGGGAGTGAGGGGAGGGGGGTAAGGGGGCGGGGGCTACTGCTTGTTCTTGTTCTTGCGTGCCCGGGGGACCCTCCGCTTCGACGATCTCGCTGCCTCCGCCTCCGCCTCCGCCTCCGCCTGCGCCTCCGACTCCGCCTCCGACTCCGCGACCGTCAGTTTCTTACCTCGGCGCTTCTTCACTGGCCTCTTCCGCTTCTTGTCATCCATCAGTGTCTTCACCACCCCGGGAGGCTGTGCCGTCGACGACGCCGCCATGAGATTCCTTACCTTGGCGTCGGGACGCCCGCTGTGCCCAGACGCCCACAACAAGCCACAATCGTTTCGCCTTTAAGCGGCTGAGGATGCGGCCTCCTCGGCCACCACGAGTTGCGCCGCTGGCACTGTGGAAGCCTTGGCGTTGAGGTGGGCCTTACGGCGCTCCCGGACGAACCTACGCGCGGCACAAGTTAGCCACGAGTGGGTGCGTGCTAATGTGGAGGATGGAGTGTTTTGTTGCGCGCCCACCTTGTCGCGCGTTTCCTCATGTCTTTCTCGTCCTCCTCGATGCCGGCGGCGCGGACACGCGAGACAACAAGGCTCGCCGCCCACTTTTGCCCGGGGGGGGCGAGGTCTGCCATAGCGCTGTGAGCGGTGAAGGGGGGGGGGGGGGGGGGCGGCCGAGGTGGAGAAACTAACACCCAGTCGACGACCGCCTTCCGCAGCAGTCAACGACACATCGGAGGCGAGGAGCAGCGCGCCACTACTATTTATATGCACGTATTGTCAAGAGCTAGTCGGTGCGGCATTGTGTCGGTGTAATTTCGCAATGTTTATTGTTGAAGTAGCACGGCGTAATGAATACGGCGAGTGAATCCGGGATAATATGTGCGGTAGGGCGCGCGTATATGTGCGCGACGAATGTGCGCGCGCAGCGTTGTGCGGCGGTGTGCGGCGGCGGCACCGATGTTAATATAGTGTGAATATTATATCGGCCGTAGACGATCGGGTCTGGCAGCACCGCCCGTGCTTGTAAATAAGCGACAATGGATCACGTCATGCTCCGGTTGTACTCCTACACTTCCTCCACTTTGGCGGGTGGGGGGGGTGGGGGGGTCCTGTCCTTATTACTTGCATCGGTGGACGTGCTGGATATGGAGGTCACCGGGCACATCGCGTGGTTTCGGAGCACTTCATTCGCGCCTCGCTCCTCGTCTTGTTTGCAATCGTCACCCTATCTAATCCAATGCAGGGTGAGTAGCGGGACACTGTGCCCCCCCGGTTTATGTAAACAAATATCTAGCCGTGCATGCGCCGCAATCGGTACCCAATGAGCGAGGTATGTGACAGTGGTTTCGGAGCAGTGCAAGCATTCCGTGCGTGTGCACAAGCACGTACGACTGGGAATGAGGCGGGGGTTGCGGATGGAGTGCATTGGCGGTGCATAGAATAGCGTGTTCCTGGGGTTTTGGCTGCATCAGACGCCGTATTCCCATCCATCCGGCACGGAATGTCCGGTTTTCACACATTTGTGTGTTAATATAGTGTGAATATTACGTACGCGTCTTTTACGCCGGGTGGATGGGCATCCGGCGTCCGATGCACCCCAAGTATTTACAGCACGCTACTCTACGCACCGCCAACGCACTCCGCAAGCCCCGCCTCCATCCGCGTCGGAACCGGTAGTAAGTGTTGTTGTGTGCGCACATCGTGACAACATTACACGGTGGCAATTGCAATTAGCGGTGGATAATGTAAAGGCGTTTTCGAAATCGACAGAGAATGAGGCGGTGCTGGCGGAGTACATTGGCGGTGCATAGAATAGCATGTTCCTGGGGTTTTGGCTGCATCGGACGCCGTATTCCCATCCATCCGGCACGGAATGTCCGGTTTTCACACATTTGTGTGTTAATATAGTGTGAATATTACGTACGCGTCTTTTACGCCGGGTGGATGGGCATCCGGCGTCCGATGCACCCCAATTATTTGCAGCACGCTACTCTACGCACCCCCAACGCACTCCGCAAGCCCCGCCTCCATCCGCGTCGGAACCGGTAGTAAGTGTTGTTGTGTGCGCACATCGTGACAACATTACAGGGTGGCAATTGCAATTATTAGCGGTGGATAATGTGAAGGCGTTTTCGAAATCGGCAGAGAATGAGGCGGGGGTTGCGGATGGATTGCATTGGCGGTGCATAGAATAGCGTGTTCCTGGGGTTTTGGCTGCATCAGACGCCGTATTCCCATCCATCCGGCACGGAATGTCCGGTTTTCACACATTTGTGTGTTAATATAGTGTGAATATTACGTACGCGTCTTTTACGCCGGGTGGATGGGCATCCGGCGTCCGATGCACCCCAATTATTTGCAGCACGCTACTCTACGCACCCCCAACGCACTCCGCAAGCCCCGCCTCCATCCGCGTCGGAACCGATAGTAAGTGTTGTAGTGTGCGCACATCGTGACAACATTACACGGTGGCAATTGCATTTAGCGGTGGATAATGTGAAGGCGTTTTCGAAATCGACAGAGAATGAGGCGGTGCTGGCGGAGTGCATTGGCGGTGCATAGAATAGCGTGTTGCTGGGGTTTTGGCTGCATCGGACGCCGTATTCCCACCCATCCGGCACGGAATGTCCGGTTTTCACACATTTGCGTGTGAATATATATGGTGTGAATATTACGTACGCGCCTTTTACGCTGGGTGGATGGGCATCCGGCGTCCGATGCACCCCGAATCTCACCAACACGCTACTCTACGCACCCCCAACGCACTCCGCCAGCCCCGCCTCTTTCCGCGCAGGTCCTACGTTCCATTGTATGTATATACATACGTGCATGTCCTGCTCCGAAACCAGCCCAAACTTAATGAGTGCACAAGTGTAAATGGGGGGGGGGGGGGGGGATGTGGCGGCGGGGCATCCACTCACACATACCCCGGCGATGCATGACAGATATTACATGCCGCGGCGGGTCGGCGGGCCGACCCGGCGGGGGGTGGGGGGGGGGGGGGGGGGGCGTCTATTCAACTACACGTGCGACAGTGTCGTTTCGTGGAGCAGTATATGTGCCCGGCCTCATTTATACCGCCCCCTACCTGCGCTGCATGGTCCACCCCTACGAATTACTTAGCACAAACCGCCATTACTTAATAGGAACCTAGCACAGCCAGGCTTATATGCCCGCTTTGCCGATCAACTTCTACGCACTTTCCGTCCCTCAACCGCCGGACATGGGGGTTAAGCCGCCAGCCTCGGCAGTTGCTTAGCCAGACTTGGCATCCCGTACCGTGTCCATGGCTTCGCAGCTCTGCCGCCGGCACACGCCGAGTCCGGCGCTTGCTGCCGCGGGGTTGCGCACGCATGCACCCACGGTAATACGCCGCCGACGCCGCCACGCTTACTTCCACCACCTTCGCCAGCCGCAGCTTCGCACGCCGTTCCGCCGACATACGAAACGCACGAATCCCCCCCCCCCCGCCCTGTCCCCGCGTCATGTATGATATATTCGAGGCGACTATGCGGGGCGCAGCACACGCCGCGGCGTGGGTCGGCGGAGCGGCAAGCGGCGGGAGCCCTAATGGCCGGGCAGTATCCACACCCACACAGGCACCGCCGCTCACCTCCGACGCGGATGAACCGCCTCCCAAAGTAAACATGCCGGTTGGTGGTAAGCCCAGCAGGCGTGGGGTGCCGGGGCCGGTACTGGTGCGACGGAGCTGTCGCGTCAGGAACCGCACTGCATGTGGAGCAACACATGGCGGTGCCGGCCCCACCTATGTCTAGGGCCACCTCCTCACAACACCCTGGGACGCCCTGCCAGGCGACGATGATGCGCCTGGTGCGCCGCGTCAAGAGGCGGAGGAGGCCGTGGTCGAGGCGACTGATCGGGCTGAGGGGGTTGTCGAGGCGAGCGAGGCTGCGCTCGCGCCACCCGCCCCGCAGCCACCTGCGGGACATGCCGACTTGCTCGTCGCCATGTTGACCGGAGCACTACGAGCAGTGGCGGGAGGCGGCCACATGCACTATCATGTGCGTGTCCTGGCCGGACGCCCGTCATGCGTGGACTGCGGCCAACGGACGGACTGGGAGTGTTGTTGCGACGGCACCCCGGCTTTGTGCGGCCCCAAGTACCCATGCATGGCGACCCATCAGCGGGCAGTCCCCTGCCCGACCACGGCCACGGTGAGGGCGGAGTTCCGCCATGTCAGGGACGCGTTCCACGACGCGACTCGCGCCGCCGTGTGTGAGGCTTCCGAGAAGGCACGCGCGGCTGGTAGGGTGCGCAGGGTGAGGCGGCGGACGGCCCAAGAGCTGAAGGAGAGCGAGACATGCCGTCAGTGAGGTCGGGCGCAATGTCATTGGGTGGGGCACACGGACGTGTAACACTTGCACTTTGCGCGTACTGCTGGGTTACATCCAAGCGGTGTCACACTATGCAACCGGAAAGGCTGCGTTGCTACTGCAAACGATGCTACGCCTCACTCGGTAGCAACCGCTGCCGCGCCTATCCCTCAGCCGCTGCCCCCCCCCCCACCCCCCCCCCGCGGGATCCCCGCCATCAGCAGCTTGCACTTGCACTTTGCGCGTACTGCTGGGTTACATCCAGGCGGCGTCACACCGGAAAGGCTGCGTTGCTACTGCAAACGATGCGACGCCTCACTCGGTAGCAACCGCTGCCCCGCCCATCCCACTCGCGTTGGCGCCGCGCTGCCCCGGCCGCCGCGCCTTGGCGCCGCGCTGGGTATCGAGTCCTCCCCTCCCTAGTGAGCGCGTCCACCTGCGCCTTGCGCTCGGGGCCGTCCTCCTCCGTCACCACATTCTGCAACCCCCACCGCGTGACGAACCACGCAGCTCCTTGCATGCGCTTGTACATGTGCCCAAGCACCGCCAGTCGCGACACCGAACGCACCACCGCTGGGGACGCGAGCTCCTTCTCGGGCATGATCGCCTTCACCCGGGCCTCCTCGAACAGCGGACCGGCGTTAAGAATGGAAAACGTTTCCATGTGGTGCAAGCAGTCCTCCATGACCCAGCCGGACTGCACCGTCACCTTGCCTGACCCTGCAGTCATGGAGGGGAATGCCGTCACGCCCACGCCCACGCCCACGCCCGGGGGGGGGGGGGGGGGGGGGGTTTACCTTTCGACTTCTTGGACACTGCAAACGAAGGGCGCAACCCGCGTCCAAAGTTGCTGGGTATCGGGACTAAAGCCTGGCGCCGGTCTTCCTGCTTCATAGCTCGGAATCCAATGTGGCCCTGCACGGTGACAAGTTTCCTCCAGAAGTCCCTTCCCAAGCCAAAAAAAACAGTTGGAACTGCGCGAGGGGGAAGAGGTTGACCATGCTGACATAGCCCAAGACCACATGCACATGGCACACGCCATGGCAGCCAGTGTTCTGCTTGGCCTCCGCCAGCCGGGTTGTGTTGAACGCACGCCGGGCAAGGTGCGTGATTCACTGGACAAGTCATCGCCTTCATGGACGGTTACCAAGCGAGCATCCTCGTCCGCATCCACAGGGGGGTGCTCCTGGGCAGCCGCCATAGCCTCCACAACCTGCCACGCCGACCAGACGGGTGCGTGTGATTCCATACAACCGCAGTTGAGTGGTGCCACCAGCAGCACGCAGGCCGGGCCCACTCACCTCTGAACGCAGAAGGTCCACAATGTCACCGTCCTCGAAAACAGCGCGCCACTGGGTCGCCCCGCCGTAGATTTCCAACACCCACTCGGTAACGACGCTGGTTATCACGCCGTAGTGCCATACTCCCCGGAACTTCTTGGCGATGACCTTCATGTAGAAGTCACCGGGATCGCCTTCCCGTACCACGCCCTCATCGCGGGTTCCACGCCCGCCGGCGGCCACGCAGGCGCGTCGATGTCCATACCGTCTTCGCCAACGGGGTCCTCCCCCACGCCCATCACATCGTCCACCTTCGAGCCGCCGTCGTCCGAGACCGGCGCCGGCGGGCCGTTTCCGACGGCTGCAGCTACTCCTGCTGCCGCCCCTGTTGTTGTTGCTGCTGCTGCTGCTGCCGCCCCTGCTGCCGCTGCTTGTGATAAGGCGGCCTTGCGGCGCAACTTAGCCGCACGCTTCCACGAGTGGCTACAGTTCGGGAATTTTAGGAAGTGCCGCTCTCGCGCCATCTTATCACATGTGCCCGTCACGTTGCCCCGGCAGTGCTTGCATGAGTACACGCCATCCTTCGACACACTCGCTATCCATCCCTTTGCCGGCATGCCTGCTGCCGCGCGCGGGGGGCGGGGGGGGGGGGGGTGGGGGTTGAGAGTTGGGGTGGATGTAACCCATCACCGGCAGGCAACACAGATGCGAGTGCGCGGTTGTCCGCGCTTGATTCAGCGGTGAGCGGCGGTGACCGTGAGACGACCCCGTACTTCATGCGCGTGCTAGGGGCGTACACAATCATCAGCAGATAGGGCGGCTGCATTAAAACGCGCACCTACGAACACCACCTACCGCCTACCACCTACCGTACCACCTACATCCGCCCACACCTCCGCCCGTCGTGCCGCACATCGCCGCACACCGCAGGGTCAGCGATGTGCGGCGATGTGCAGTGAGTGCGTACATCCGCATGTACTTAGCCCGGGTGCTCCGCGTCGGCGGGCGACACGCGAGCCCGCGTGCGCATATCAATTTGATGAAATTATGGAAACGAGAAATTCATATAGTACTTTACAGGTCGCGCGCGATAGTCGTCGCTACTCGGTATGAAATCCACGTCCCTCGTCCGTCCCGTATCGTCCCCGTATGTCGTCGTTCGTCACCGGTAGGGCACATTTACGTCACATCTGAATCTCACAGTGGTAGTGGCACGGCACATTCCGGACAAATGTAACGGTCTGACGGACGGCCTTTCCCGGTTAATGGGGCGGCTGGACGATCAAGATTGGCAGCGGCTGCTCGCTATTTACCAGCGTCTCCTCGCCGAGGTCGAACCTTTGACGTCGATGCATGCTCCGAGTGACGCACTCGGCCGCAACGCTGGATGCGAGGTCTTTTGGTCGGCAGTCGATTGCTATCAACGTCATCATCAGTGCTGACATCGGCATGTTTACTGCAACCCGCCGTTCGCGCTGATCAAAGCGATTCTTTAACAGTTTTGGGCCAAGTTTTACGCAGCCCCCACCACGACGCACGCGACGTTCGTATTGCCAACGTGGTTCTCTGCACCGTGATGGAAATTGCTCGCGGGGAGTCTAGGACCCGCATCGTGGGTGATTCCCGGCAGGGCAAGGCCATGTTTGCGCGCCCGGACTAGCGCTTCCTGACGCGAGAGCAACCAGTGCCGCAACATCGCGTATTTGGCAGCCCCGCTGAGTGGCGCGTTGTGCTAATAAATTCATTTTCCCTCATGATGTGCTGTTGGAAAGAAGCGCCCGCCCGCATGACGTCGACCTGCTTCGCAGGACAGGCAACCGACACGCGGACTGTCTATTGTTGGGGGGTAGACTTGTGCGCGAAGGCGAAGAGACACCGGTGCGCCTGAATGGTTTATATGCACAGCGTGCACTTTGCCATATCTTGAGCAGCGGGTCATGCTGCGGAGTGGACTAGGCTAGGGCAAGTGACGGACAACCTGGAAACACAACGCTTGAGGATGTCATTTAAGGAAACTTACGAGTGAGGCATTGCATGCATTCTATCAGCGTTCATGGTCAGAGGGGTGTCACCCCTTATTGAAACAGTAGGACTGTTGCGAACCTTTATTGCGCACTGCGTTTGTGACTAATAACCAGCTTACAACGGTAGGAGCTAGAATAGCCGCTATCAATGACTGGCATGGGCCCTAGCATCGGTCGCTATCAAGCGCCGGTTGGTCGCTGGCAAACCCATGCCACGAGGTGGCTGTCAGGGAATTGCTAAAGATGGTTGCAAAGCATGCTACACGCAAGCCCGGCACACACCTAGCACTTGCCTTGGTCGAATTCCGCAATATTTACATGCGGCGGGGCTTCAACCTTAGCCGGTCATATGGTTTCCACCAGCGGTTATGCCTAGTGTTTTTAAACCTAGGCTGCGTGAGGAGGGGCTGGAGCGCAGCTTCGAATAAAATTCATGTCCTCTAGGATGGGTCAATAACATTTGAGCCAGCCTCAGATGTGCGAATTTGCAGAGATGCGCACTCCCCACATCCCTACATTCGAATTTGCGTTAATGTCGATAAATGTGGACAATTATAGGCAAGAGGCTCTTGTTTATACTCTAGACGACATCGCATCACTACATGTCAAACCGCCGTTGCAGCTAATAGAACAATACTCAAGGCATTCCGGCCCCCGACGGGCGGTTTCATCTTGCTCACACCACCAACTACACCGGGGTTCAGGCCGGCTACATTTTCTGGCAAGCCTTATGCCGGATTGTCAGTAGAATTTAAGCAAGCATATGTCCGGGTGTATCCAGACGCGGCAGCCCGCACTGCGGACTTGGCACGGGTTTCTAGCCATTCGGGCCGGAAGTCGCTCGCCACTTGGATGTGGAACACATACCAAAGTCGACGGTTGGTCGCAGATGTGGGCCCTTGAGCCTGCAGAGAGGATGCGATGGATGCGTATTTTCGCACATCTGTGGCGCGTATTATGCCGGTGATTCGTAATTTATAATTACACGATATCATTCAGTGTTGCGTCGCGCAGCGCGCGACACACGCACCAAATATAGCTTGTACCGTCGTGCCGTGCACGAGAACGCTGCATGAGGCTACACGGACGAGTTTCTCCGGTAGAGTGCCTTCTCCGCTGTGATGCCCCGCTTTACGCATGGTGTGCACGCCGGCGTACCTCGCAGGTCATGCGAAGGGTTTGTTTGGGGGTGCCCCGCCAATACAACGCCATGCAGCAGCCCTGGCAAGGATCGCAAGAGGGTAGGGGGGGGGGGGGGGGGGGGAGGCGCACTTGGAACTAACATCCCGGCGGCGACTTCGCCGTTAATGACGCTACGTAATACGCAGCTGCGTAGACGTCGGCATACACGTGGCTGGCCCAACGGCTCTTAAAACGGGCGCCGTTATCTACGGCGTAACCTAAAATTTTGCAACTCTGTGAGTGGATTCTGTTGGGAGTCAGGTCTAAGTTATTGGCTGCTCTTCGATAATATCGAATATCGATGAAGCTAGAGCCGGCACCTCAGATTGGCTATAACTATTGTGCGGTAGGGGCCACTTCGCGCAAACACGACAATGTATTGTGTTTACATCTCAATTGAGTGTGGCCCAACCCCTCGAAAAGGTCCATTCCGTCGACTTCAGAGCAATTGTGGTGACAGTAGCGGCCAAATTACGTGTATTTGGAAGGGGTGGCATGGCAAAGCGCGTCGCACGCTCTCCGCTTTACAAGTGGCGTTACGAACAATTAAACCTAGTTATGGTAACGCCTCCCAACACTTGCTGTGACAGCTGTACCAACTGAAGAAGCGTTGGCCTCTGACGGGCAAACAACCGCATGAGGGGCGGAAGAGGAAGATCAAGCCACACTAGGTCAAGGTGTAGTGAGCCACATGGTCGTAGGAGCCTCGGCTATCCCATTCCAAATAGTTAGGAGGTCTGCAAGATCCGGCTCAGTTCCGGCAATCGCTCCCGCCCACCTCGCCTAACAAGATTAAGCTGGAGGAGTAGGAGTCAGGTCTATGGTATTGGCCGCTGTTCGATAAAATGGAATATCGACGAAGCTAGAGCCGGAACCTCATACTGGCTAAAACCAGGGGCAAACCCCAACGAAAACTACTGTGCGGCAGGGGCCACTTCGAGTAAATACTGTAATGTACTTTGCGCTTACATCTCAATTGAGTGTGGCGCAGCCCCTTCAAAAAAGAGCAAATATCGTCGCCAATAACCGCCCGGCCGTCGTAGAGACGCTGCAAGGGTTTCACTGGTGCCAGTCCTGTCCCGGGGGCGGGAAAAAAAAACCGCCCGCGCGCGTGCCCGCGTACCTCGCGTACCCGCGCTACTATCTAGTCGCCGCTACGACTCCCAACGCCTCGTCCTTAACAGTGGCTAAAAACCAGGCATGCGAGTATTCGGCATGTGATCGTAACGAAACGACGATCGATGAGGAAGACAAGAAATAAGGACATTGTCACCCCAAACAGGCACGACTCGACGACCCCCTCGTCCGAAACCCGAGGTAAGACCAGCCGTTCCTAGCGTTTTCTCTCTAACTGAGGTGCACCCCGGGTCAGCGGGTGCATAATCTGCGCCGCGGATTTGCCTGCTTTCGGAACTCGCGCAGCAACCCGCCACCCGCGGACACAATATGGATACAGCAGAACTTGGAAAGAGACGAATCACGCCGACACTCGACCCCAATGAGCCGACATGGAGCTCAAATGATTTAGGGCTGGATTTAAACTTTGAGTATACTGTGAAGCAGAGGCTGCCTGCAAAGGGGGGTCATCAGGAGCGCCATGAGGTGAGGTCATACAGTATACTATGACTGCTTGACAACCGTGGGCAAGGTGTACCTGACAATCCTTTTTGGGCTCCAGGCCCGGCGGAGCACGTGCAAGATGATCCGCGCCATATCATACGGGGGTGCGACCTCGCTAGGCATGCTGTGTGAACAAGGACTATTTTCTTTGTTTGCTGCAAGGATCCTATACGCAACCGGTACTGCATCAAATGTGTACCGTTTCCATGCAGTGTCCAAGCCTGTCGGTTTTGGAGCTACCCAGGACCGGCTGAAAGTGATGCCACACAACCCTGGCACCTTTCGGGAACCAGGTCATTCCGATTGGGGCAACGGACTGTAAGCCCCAGTTTAGCCACTGACGCCTGTATTCCACCTCTGTGGCAATGTTTTGCTCTGCGAGCGATCAGTCCCAATGGCCTTATGCAGTCTTTGCATGTGGCTTCAGTGTGGTGGGACATGGGCCCGACAGCCTGTGGGGCAAGCGGCAGCCTGTACCGGACGAACTAAACATCTCTGGGCAAAGAAAAGCTGCGGAGCCTGGACAGCTGGTTGGCGACGTGATTCACATGGTTTGACCAGAACTTAAGCGTCATTCCCAGAAAGCTCTTTCTGTATTGTTTTCAGACCCTTGCGCTCAGCGTATGACAAGGGTTGGACAACCTGCAGGCCATCAATAACGATCTTCGCCCCATTGATGTTGCAGGAGCCGCAAACTCCATACAAAACCGCGCTTTGGGCAAAGACGAAAGAGCCTAGGATGGCCCCTTTGCCCCAAAAGCACTACGCACTGCATGTGCAGAGGTCTGTCGATCCATATGATTCGGTATCGAAGGTAAATTTGGAGCATTCCGACCTCTCAGGCGCCCGCCTCATGCATATTGAAGACAAAAAGCTCATTTTCTTGGTGTGTTGATACAGCGGGAAGCAGTACGCGAAATGGGGAGAATAGCATCCGACAGGAGGATAAAATCTGCCAGCTTTGCTGGCCGCCAGGTAGGCAAATATACTGCCAGTAGCAACTACATGGTGCGAGAGGTTTCCATCAGAGTGCCTTCCCACTCTTCGTTGCTCGCATCTGATTTGTCAACGTTTAATGGCGGGCATCGGTGCTGCCCTCGGCCGTCCAGGCGCGCACTGATATCAGCTACCAAACACAATTCCAAACGCTTCATTCGGCAAGCAGCAGTAAAGCTAGAGTGTTGCGGCCATCCACTGCCAAAGCTACACGTGCAACTCTATGCACAGCCGATGAGGATCGATGGAATATGGACCACATGGATCTGCAGAGGCAGAGTGACCAGGACAAGTGGCAAAGGCGCCTCCCGACCTTTCCCAAGGAAGAGCGCTTCAATGAAATAGTTGGAGCACAGTCCTTCAACTCAACCAACAGGGTACAATGCCTGACACACGTCCTTGGACCTCAACCTTCCCAGCTGCAGCGCGTGCGTTGACCACGCCAGCTTGCGCCTGACACTTGAGCTGACTTACAGGGCCTACTCAGTATTGCGCCCAACTGCACGCGATACATGCCAACTGACCCAGCACACAAGACAATCAGCGAAACCACTGTTCCCATCATGCGAAAGAGCGTCAATGGCATCTGGCCAGGTGATGACGACGGGGGCACTTCCAACTTCATGTGAGCGCCCAACTCCTCAAAATCAACGTAATAAAGCATGATTACTGTCTTTACTAGCTAGACACCATGCCACAGGACCCTGATAGCACCACCGCCTGCTATGCTAATCAACAAGCTACATGAGCATGCTTTGAAACTTGGCGTTGATCCCCTGTGCCAATGCTTTCCCTCTTGTACCCTGAACAATCCAATAGTTTAGTTAATTTTGACAGGATTGCTGTATATGGCCCTGCCCATCACTTGCTGGTAGACTTCCCATGGCCTACTACCACAGTCTTGACAGCTCTACCTCCCCCCCTCTCTCACCCCCACCACCACTCTCTCCCTCTGAGCCCTTTCTGTCATGTGCAGATCTGACACGGAGCGCATGAAGGTCCCAGCCACTGCCAGTGTGATGGGCGTTGGCCCGCAGACCTACGCTGACGGTAAGCTAAGTATTTCGATTGCCAATCGGGCGCAGAGCGCCCGGTCCCGCCAGCAGTTTGCAGTGCGTGCGCCTGATGGACAATTAATCAGCAGGCGCCGCTGCATGAGCGCCTGCAAGCCAAGAGGCAGCAATCCCACAATTCCTATCCGTGGGACAGGACGCTATGATGAGCTTGCATCGCAAAACGATATCAAGCTGGGCGCCCGCATGATTACTGACCAGATGATCGAGCGCTGGTCTAAAAGGCTCTGGTGATTGCTGCTACCTCATACCGGTATAGGCAAGGGGCAGCCAAAATGCTGAACTAAATGGCTCGAGCAAGGACAGCATGCAATTCATGGACATCAGAGTCGAGGCAGTGGCAGACGCTGCTGATAAAACATGTGGGCATCCTTCAGCCAGTTCGCCGCCGGCACGGGGCTGAACCATATAGCATGTAACAAGGTGCTGTCGGTGTGGCTAATAGCACTGTAACTCCATGTTTTTGCATCGGAGCCAGAGATCGGCGGGCGGAAAGGGGGGTGGGGGCATGGCAACACCCCTACCAGCTTCAGTCTCTCACTCTTACTCTCTGAGGGAGCCCGGGGAGGAGGGGGGGGGGGGGGGGGGTTGCGGTGCTCCTCGAATGAAGTCTGGTTGACTCAGGCCGCAGATGTCCTTCTAGGCATTCCTCAGGGTCACTGTGACGGGTGGCTTTGTGGGGCACTGGGGGGGGGGGGGGGGGCAATGCATGGCAGTGAGAGGAAGGAAAACAGAAACAGCGGCATCATCCGTTAAGACAAAAACAGGAGGGGTCAGTGCCATTTCCACCTGTGGACACCACCTCGGCCCTGGAGGTTGCGGGCCGGCGGGTCCTAGCGATGGTTCGGCAATGCCGCATTCGCAGGTAGCACTAATCACAGGTACTGCAGACGGCGGCTTGAACGGGCAGTTCGAGCACCAGCGAGCAGCGTTTGAGGGCTCTCCTGGCAGTGTGTATCCTATTTGAGGAGGGTGGAAGCGGATAAGGGCGGGCATGCAAGAATCATCTGCAGGAGGCACCTGAAGATGGGATTCTGACCTCGGCTTTCTGTATGGTATCTCAGGGACGTCTATCTACCCATGAGTACCACAAATATGCCCACCCTTCTACCCACCCACACAAAGTGCATACTTCAACACCGGGTAATAACATTACACTGCATGCATAAACGAGAGCACATGTGATTTATTAGCATCATTCTATCTGTACACTCTATGTATGTGTTAAATTCCTAGTGCACTCCCCACATTCATGATCTCTGTCTCTGTCTCTGTCTCTCTCTCTAAATAAATATACATAAATAAATATACATGTATATAATATACACACATATATATATATATATATATAACACATAAATAAATAAATATATATAAATAAATAAATAAATAATATAAATATATATATATATATATATTTTTATTTTTTTTATTTAGTTATGATGCCCTCCAACCACCTACAGCTCCGTGTAAGATTTCTCCCCCCCCCCCCCCCCCCCTCCACCCCCTCCCAAATATATGTTTACATAAATATATATGTATTTATGAAATATAAACACATATAAACATATATGTACGTGTGTATGTATATGTTCATTTATGTATATATAAAATATGTGTGTGTGTGTGTGTGTGTGCATAATATATATGGACGTGTATGTCACAACCTGCATGTGATTGGCTGATGGGGTCGCAGTGTCAACCTGGGACCCAATCGCCGCATTCGCACGTCTCCAATGCATCCAGCGCCACCCGCGGCTTGCCCGGGCAGGCAGGGCACCAGCGTGCAGCATCTGGGTGCTCCAGCGGCAGCGCCAGACTGGGTTTCTCTTTCCCACACTCACACTTGGCAATTGTGACGTCAACCGCGCCAGGTGGCTTGAAGGGGCAGTCTACACACCAGCGAGCATCGGACTTGCTCTCGCCAGGTAACGCAAACGCCGGCTCAGTCATTCCGCACTCGCATTCCGCGGTGGCCAGCTGAGCCGCCTCATTTTGCGCCTGCGGCCGCACCAGTGTTGCACGCCCAATCAGACCTCCATTGGCATGTGTCATAGAGCTGCAGGCTTAGGGGAAACAGTAAGTTGGAAAGATGGAGGGGGAGGGGGGCTCTGACCGCGTCCATGGAGCACAGGGAAAGTCTGAGTAACTTTGCTGCTTGGGGAAGTTTCTATGTGAGTTGCTCCTTGCCTCTCTCGCAGTGCATGTATCGCGCTACCCTTTCCGTAGTCCTCAGGCTTGCGTGAGCACTGATTCACAGAAAGACAGCCTCAGGTGGCGCCTCATCACCGTAACCTTACTACCATTCATCTGAGTTGCCTGTGCTCACCGTTTATCTGTCTATTATGGAACATTGGAACATACTTACTGAACTTAGCCTGTCTGATAAGATGAAGCAGCATAGCCCTGCTGCAGCATCCCCTACTATGCGGCTACTGGCACAAGGCAAGAAAGAGGAGGGGGTAGGGGCACTGCAGCACCTAATGTACTTTCGCGCTATTGCCGTCTGCATGCACACACGTGCGCGTAGCGTAGACGTCAAAGAGAGGGGGGGGGGGGGGGGGGGGGGGGGGGCGGAAGGGCGCGGCGAGCGGGGGGCTGAGAGGGGTAGCTGGGACCGGATGCAAACCGGTTAGCTGTACGCATCCTGACAGCGAGCCTTCTTATGATAGCGGAATCGGCTGGCAACGACCCGGGGCGGCAGGGCACGGACTGCAGGAGGATAAATGCTGGTGATAAGGGAGGACGGGTGCAGCCGGCTAGTCAGTCAAGCAGCCTTGAGTGATGGCGCTCCTACTCTTACTCCGTGTCATGCAACCCCAAAGCCGTGCGTACCTTACCTTACCACAATCGCGCCGAGGCAAGCCGCTGGAACCTGACACCTGCTGCAACCTGATAAAAAGGCTCGCGATACCGCGCTGCCGTCGGTGGGGGAAGACTGATTGTGTGTGTGTGGGGGGGGGGGGGGGGGGGGGCGCTGCGTTGTCTGCCTGGCCCCACGGGAGGAATCCTTTGTTGTGACCCTTTTTTTCTTATTGCGCCGTGGTTTGCCATTCTGAAAACAATTTCTCCATATAAATGAATAATTGTACTATATGTTTCGATATCGCTTTCTGCTGCTAGCTCATGTAATTACTATATGGGGCGACCAGCACGAAGAACTGTACTTACATACTATAGATGTATATATATGGTACATAAATAAATGCTGATAATTCTTCTTACTACCAGCAGACGCTTTAATTCTCAGATCGCCGCACAGCAATATTTTAAAACTACTAGTATAGTATTATCATCTAGTTATACATGCTGAGCTGTAAAAGGCGATCAGGGAAGGATTATTGGTCGCTGGGATTGGTCGCAATTTAACAGCAGGGGACTATCATTTTGCCAACAAGTATCATACCTCTCTTATAACGTTCGGCCGAGGGGCGCGGGTCCCAACAACGCGCAGTGTGAGGGATGGGTGGGTTGCGTGTGTGAGCGATGAGCTCGCGCAAAAGGAGAAGGTGAGCGCCCCTGGTGGGCTCGGAGTGTTAGATAGGGCCTGATCACTGCCCCCGGGCCGCGTGCGCTGGTAGCCGAAACGTCTGGCGTTACTCCGCGCGGACTGGACAGTACTAAGTCCGGGTGTAATTCAAACCTCTATAATTATCAATATGCCAACCCAGAAAAAGTGGGCGTTTAGGGGGTCGTTTATGCGGGGGGCGCAGCGGCTCTACCGGGAGGGGAGGGGCGACTGAGAGGGGGGCGCCTCGCGCCCAGGTGGTCCGGCCTGGAGAGTGTGTGTGGAGGAAGGGGGTTCGTCCGGTGAGCCCTGACTACCGACTTGCCGAGAGATGAGGCGGGTTGGCGAAGTGGGTTTACAATATATGCACAGGTCATGACATGATGCGGGCATGCGATTTCTCCTCAGGCAGACCTTGGGCAGACACCGTCATAGCACCTGTTGTAGTTGCTTTCTTGCACGAAGACTTGAACTGTGCCGTTGTCAAGGTACTTCAAGCACCATACTTACTTTGGCTCCGGAGGAGTCCTGTCCTTTTAAACTAGTGCGGGAGCTGTTGACATTCTGCAAGCAATGTGAAGACAAGTGTTAGCGATAAAGGAGCAATAAAAACGCGAATGTAATCTTGAGTCAGGCGTTTGCTGGCATGTGGCTTGCGTAGTTACCCGAGCGAATGCTGCGCGGTTGTATCATGCTTGGACGCGGCGTACCTTTGCGTTAGCCTCGGCATGTGCCGGCTGTTGTTTCGCCAAGGACTTTGGGGACCTATATCACCAAACAACGCCGAGGTAAATGTTAAGGATTATATGTTGCTAATTGAGTTGTGTGTATCAAGCATCAATGAAATTACTTCGCCCGGCTAACGTACCCGCTTGGGACTTAGGATGCAGATGCATCATGTGTCGCCTTCCCCGGCGACTGTCCAAACACCATGTAATTAACACAGAGTGTAGCACATAGACACTGACGTGTTATCATGGTCTATGTTAGCCATGTTTATCCGTTTATTTCAATATCTTGTACTTATCCTGCAATTGAAGCTGGGGCGGCGGCCGGCGCCACGTGTGAACCGCGTGCGGCAGCCCCCGCTGGAATTGTTGGCTCGATAGGTGACCTAGAAAATGCAGCATTGTGTAAGGAAGAGTCATTGGTGCCTGTGCTTTAATTGACCGCTGACTTGGATACACGACTTTGCTTTACGGCATAGGGACTTACCCTGGGGGGTATAGGCAGACCATGACTTGTTCGTTGCCTCCTTTTTTGCCGTCTTAAGCTTTCTTACCGGAAACCTAGAGGTCCTATATATATAACACAAAACATCGCACTATGTTACCTATTGCCGCAGTAGCAATGATAGATAACTAAGCCCTCAAGTAATATTAATGACGCATAGCTGAAGTTGCATAGCCATGCGAATCTACCCGGAAGCGTCTTGAGATGCAGCTGCATTTTTGCGCTTCTTAGCAGCGGCCCTGCAACTACCGCAACGTGTAGCACAAAGTCAGTGTGTAAGCCACGTAACCATGTTATGACAAGAGTTAACATGCAAAGCAATTTTACAAAACACCAAATAATTTAGTTTGACTCCACTTCATTAATAGAACATGGTGACTTTCATAGATGATCTTGCGATCTTGCGTTGCGGCATTGGAACTTACCCCGGGGAAGAAGATGAAACAGTTGTCTATCATCACCAATATGCCCCTATCGCTTTTCAACTTGCGTTTCCCCAGTGTCACCGGACTGCCCGCCAGTGCCAGCACGACTTCCGAGGCACCAAGCTAACTGCCGTGACAAGCATGAAGAGCGTCTCGGGTATCAAGGACTCCAGACACAAGAACCTTGTAGTGCGCCGGTCCTTGGCAAAAGCTTCGCTACACCATGTAATTGCAAGAAGAGTTTAATAGGGAGTGCTTCGTTGCCGCTCGACGTATCATGCACATGGAGATCGCATTACGACCTTGCAAGACTCCGCGCCGCGCTTAACGTCCACAAACTGGATGTCCACAACCAACGCAGGTGGTTCAACGACCTCTGCTTCAATGCAGACAAGAATAAGTGCGCTTTGGACATGATGACAATATAATGATAGTGGTGCGGTACGTATCTGTAGGGGCCGTTGTGTGTGTGTGTGGGGGGGGGGGGGGGGGGGCAAGTATGCGACTTTGCCATTGATTAGCCGTTAGTAGCCATGTCTAAGTGGCTATTACTGCCATTTAAACAATGCGATTTGAACACTGTAAATATTATACACTTCAAGTATTTATCCTCGCACGCCTGCCCCACAATCATACGCCGTCAAAAACAATGAAATTATAAGGTGGCGCGTGTCCAAACAACGGCCGTTCCTCGCATCCGTGGTGCGCACGCTCAATTCTGCACGTGCTGCGCGGGCAAACAATGGGATTGAGTGCATTTCTCACTCCAAAACATGCGTTTTAGGAATTTGTTGCAAAATTTCCCAACGGACAAGCTACTTTCACAAGTAAACAACCTAACATTTGTTTTTGAACGTATGTTGAACGTCGAACGTCGTGACTCATGAAAGGGTTGTAGAGATCGGACCTTGCGAGACTATCCAAGTCCCGATGCCTTGCTTGAGCGACGAGCTCACGCAAAAGCAGAAGGTGAGCACAAGGTAAGCATAAGGTGGGACCGGAGTGTTATATACGGCGGGTTGGGACCCGCGCGTCGCTGCCCGACGCCAGTCGGGACAGGACTCTTGGTGCATCCCGGCTCCGCTCTGCATGCAAGATTTTCCCCGCCCGCCCGCCCGCCCGCCCGCTCACGGTCAAACCGGCAGGCATAAGCGCCCCATCACGTACAAAGTAGTCCGTAACCGAGCGGTAACACCTATCGGACAGTGATGTCGGCCCTGTCCGGCCGGCGACTCGGGGATCCATAACCCTTATACCTCGCGCTTGGCGGGAATGTTTGCCAGGACCCTACCGCTTTGCCAAGTTTTCCCGCCTGGTGTATCATATCCGTAGCTCTGGTAGGGTTGGCCCCGAGATGGGCAGCCGCGCGCCACCGGGTGCAGCCGTAATAGCGACTGGGGTTCGCCATTGGACGGCTGGGCACCTGGCCGGGGGCGCTGGGGCGTCCCTGCGTCGTGTGTGTTGTTGGGGGAACCCGTCGCCACTACGTGCCATTTGGAACCGCGTCGATTGGGCGTTAAATGACCGGCCCTCGGCCATTCCGAAGATCGATCGTGTGTTGCAGCGGGATGGGCTAGTGTGCTTTGCTGTTTATTATACCCAAGGGCAGGGTGCGCATGTCCGCGAGCGTACAACGTTTTGCATGCCGGCGGGGGTGGTACTAGCGGGAACACCGCTCGTGCTGGGATCGTACGCCACCCGCCCTCCCCCTCCTCTCCACCCCTCGCCCCTCCCCTTCCCTCCCATGCCCGCCCACCTGTGCGTTGCGACGCTTAATGTGAATGAGTTGTCTTCAAAGGTGAAGGATGTTGGCGCGCTGCTGATCGAGCGATCCGTACATGTTCTGCTCGTTCAGGAGACCACGGTTAGGGCGACCGATATGCGAGTGCGTTTGAATGGGTACTGTGACTACTATTCTTTCGGCGACCGCGTTGCATCGGAGCGTGGGTGTTGTGTGTTAGACCGGTCGCCGTATCGGGCGCGGGCAGTCGGCGCCCCCCACACATGTTGGACATGTGTCCGGGTGAAAGAAGGTTGCAGTGACTCCGCGGCCACTATATGTATCTCGGTCTATTTGCCCAGCGGCTCACAGGGGGAACCGTATCGGGACCGCCTGCGCGAAGAGTTGGCGCGGCTTCACACGAGCGAGTTAACCGAGGGATATGATCGTGGTGTGTGTGTGTGGGGGGGGGGGGGGGGGGGGTTGGAACATGGATCAAAGGGAGTTGGCGGCTCTACTCAGGTGTTGGCGGTGCCTTCCCGACGGAAAGCCCAGGTAGCCGCGTGATGTGTCGGCGCGCGAACGCGGCACTTGCCGAAGGGGCCGCTGCCGCGTTCTCCACCACTTCATCGCATGCCCCCCCCCCCCCCCCCCCCCACCGACCATAGGCCCTCCCCCCCTCTCTAGCCCTCGGCATGGGTGGACTAGTCTTGGGACACATCCTATCACCTCCCGATCATGTCTTCTTGCCGTGTGGGTCGCCATCCGTGAGGATACCCGTCCACCTCCTCTGCATGAACGCCTGTCTGCAAGGTCCATTCTCAAACCGGCCCACGGCGACTCTCCCTCTGAATGGCCGAAGATGTCCCACAATTTCGTCACCGCTAATCCGTTCGCGGTGCTCGCCCCTCTGGATGCCCCACATGTAGACGGCATGCCCTAGGGAGGGGCGGGGATCCCTAGACACCGGCGCAGATCAATTTGTCCGGGCGGTATGGTTGGCGGCGCGCGGGGTAGGGGTTGTTGTCAAGCCCACGCGTCGCAGCCTAGGCCGCCGCTGCAACGGTCTATCCTAGGTGCGATAAATCGTCGGCGCATGGCCTTTATAGCATGCCGGGGGACTAGGGGCCCTCGACGGGAATGGGACAAGATTATAGCGTAAACGGTACATGCCACTATACTTCACTTATGACCTACTGAAAAGGGACAATTTACTAGCTTTAAACCCTGTGCATGTGTTTAGGGTTCGCGTGTACTGGCGCAAAGTACATGATCACTTGGTGGCGGCGGAACGAGGCAAAGGCGGCGGGTCGATGAGGCAGGTTCTCCGAAGGTAGGTAGGTAGGTAGGTTGCCGCGAAGTCGAGGTAGTTCTCCGCCTCCCACACCTGTCTAACAGTTCTCGCTGAAACAAGTAGGAAGTAGGGCTGCGGGGTCAGTATGGGTTCCCCCTTGCGGACTATACACGAACTTCGCGCTGCACTTGGGAAGGTGCGGGAACTCCTTCAAGATCATGAGGGAATGTTGAGT
This sequence comes from Tetraselmis striata, assembly GCA_006384855.1. Taxonomy (NCBI): domain Eukaryota; kingdom Viridiplantae; phylum Chlorophyta; class Chlorodendrophyceae; order Chlorodendrales; family Chlorodendraceae; genus Tetraselmis; species Tetraselmis striata. The sequence goes on from VCJN01000418.1 coordinate 101,004, forward strand.
AGGGAAGTTCTTCTCGAGATGGCAACAAGTTGTATCGGGTCTGCCGTCGGGCGGCCCGTCTCCTCGCGTGGGGCAGCATTGCGTGATGTTGCGACCTTCGAAGAGTCGTTAAGGGGGGGTGGCCAGCGCCCCTCTTCGTCTTTGGCCGAAGTAGTGGCGTATGAAGAGGGTGCCGCAGGCAGGCAGCCCCGGTATGCAAGGCATCGCTAAGCGTTCCGACACGGCAGTTGCAGGGGCCCCACGGCCCACCCCGGCTGGGATTGAGGTACAACCACACCATATCGGTCACTGGCTTCCTGCCGAAGACGGCCACACTGAATATGCCGACTACAAAGCGGTCAAGTCGGTAATCTCAGGCCTCCCTACTAATTGGCGGTTCTTGTATGCCTCGGCGGCTACAAAGGTATGCTGATGCCCCTCGTCAAATAGTTTCCGCGTGCAGGTAGCAGTCACCTGCGGTTGAACCAACGGATACATTGCAGCAAGGCCGCCCACCTTGCGACTGTCGTCGCTTCTTTTGAGGCCGGTTGCGACTATGCGGCAGCAAGGCGAGGGGGTGCGTCGCTCGTGCAGCTAGCAGTCGGGGGATGTGGGTAGGTTGAACGCGCGATGGCGACATTAGTAGCAAGCCATAAAAATGCAAAGGTGGACAACAGCATTATGTCGCAGCAAGGCCGGCCACCTTGGCGACGTGCGTCGCTTCTTTTGAGGGCGGCTGCGACTCGTTGGCGGCGGGCGAGGAGATGCGTCGCTTGTGCCAGCTTATTTTGCACTCGGGGATGTGGGTCGAACGTGCGATGGCGACATTATAATTAGCAAGCCGAAAACTGAAACAGCCCAGCATAGCCTTACCTCGCAGAAAGGCCGCCCACCTTGGCGACTCGCGGCGCCTCTTGCGAGCCGGCTGCGACTCGTCGGTAGCAAGGCGAGGGGGTGCGTCGCTCGTGCCAGCTTTTGCACTCGCGGGCTGTCGGACTACGAACGTGCGATGGCGACATAATTAGCAAGTCGGAAACTAACTAAAACAACCTAGCATAGCCTTACAGCATCGCAGCAAGGCCGCCCACCCTTGCGACTCCCGGCGCCTCTTGCGAGCCGGCTGCAACTCGTCGGCAGCAAGACGAGGGGGTGCGTCGCTCGGGGGTTGTGGGTGGAACGTGCGATGGCGACTCTATTAGCGAGCTGGAAACTACATGAGCCCACAACCCATAGCCTTGCATCACAGCAAGGCCGCCCACCTTGGCGACTGGCGTCGCTTCATTTGAGGCCGGCTGCGACTCGTCGGCAGCAAGGCAAGGGGGGTGCGTCGCTCGTGCCAGCTTTTGCAATTGGGGGCTGTGGGTCGAACGTGCGATGGCGACATATTTAGCAAGCCGAAAACAACATAAGCCCAGAACAACCTTACATCGCAGCAAGGCCGCCCACCTTGGCGACTGGCGTTGCTTCTTTTAAGGCCGGCTGCAACTCGTCGGCAGCGGGGGCATGGAGTGCGTTGCTCGTGCCAGCTTTTGCGCAGTCGGATGCTGTGGGTCGAACATGCTATGGCGACATAATTAGCAATCCGTAAATTTACAAAGGTGCACCACAACATTATATCGCAGCACGGCCACCCCCTCTTCCCCCCCCTCCACCCTGCCCTCCATCCCGCCTATTCCGCATCTCTTACAGTGGGCATGGTGGTTGTCGCGCCTTTAGCCTCCGGGCCCCTGGCATCCGGCACGGCCTCACCCCCGCCTAATGCGAGCGCAAGTCCAGAGAGTGTGGCTGCCGACGCGCCGGCTCCATGCCCGCCGCTCTCCCCCGCGTGGCTATTGCCAGGCGTAGGCAAGCCCTCGGCCGCATTGCCAGTGGCAGCCCCCAAACTCGGCGACATGTCTGCCGCTGGCGGGCCCTGCCCCTCACCCGCCACTGCCTACGTATCGGCCCGGCTAGGTCCAACGGCAAGGGCCGCCACGCGACGAGAGCGTTTGGCCGGCGGGTCAGGAGCAGCGCCGCGAGGGGGTTTCGTCGCTCGGGCCAGCTTCTGCGCTTGGGGTCTGCGGGGGCCAACGTGCGATGGCGACTCAATTAGCATGCCGTAAAAGTAATACGTGCGCAACGGCAACAAAGGTGCAGCGGGTCCAACCCACCTTGGCGACTCGCGGCGCCCCTGTCGAGGCCGGCTGCACTCGGCAACATGCACGCAAGGGGGTGCGTCAACACGAATGCCATACAACACGACTGCCACTCCGAGTACCACGTCACCCAGGCGCGCATTGTCGCGTATACCAACAGTAGGCGAGGATTGCTGCCCCAACCTTGTCGCTCCTTGAAAGGCGTCCACAGAGTTTGTTGTCGACTGAAGTGCGTTTCTGCGGGCGACAATTAATGGGGTTTCCTGCGAGTGCGACGAGTTCAGAAGGTGCCGGCAGTGCATCCACCTTTATCTCTGGCGGGCACTTTTGCATACATCACCAGGGTCTCGGCTCCGCTGCGCCCGGCACCACTTCAGCGGTGCCCACCCCATAGTAGAGCTGGCCATCCTGCGCTCCGCCCTCCTCCTCACGGCCGCGCTTGAAGCCAGCACCACCCTGCCCGCGTTTGCCCTTGCCTTTTCCCCCTGTTTGCTTCTCCCGGCCTGCACATGCGTCATCAAAAGGATTGCCGCCACTGTGAGCAAACTGTGAGGGTCGTTCGGGCCTTTTGCAGCGGGGCAGCGGGTGCGTCGCTCGTGCCAGATTTTGCAGTCGGGAGGTATGGGTCGAATGTGCGATGGCGACTACATAATCAGCAATTCGGAAACTAAAAAACCCAACATAGCCTTACATCGGAGCAAGGCCGCCCACCTTGCGACTGGCGTCGCTTCTTTTGAGGCCGGTTGCGACTCGTCGACAGCAAGGCGAGGGGGTGCGTCGCTCGTGCAGCTAGCAGTCGGGGGGGGGGGGGGGGGTAGGTCGAACGCGCGATAGCGACATATATAGCGGGCCATAAAAATGCAAAGGTGGACAACAACATTATGTCGCAGCAAGGCCGCCCGCCTCGGTTGAAGCCGGCTGCGACTCGTCAACATCAGGCGAGGGGATGCGTCGCTCGTGCAAGGTTTGGCACTCGGGGGCTATCGGTGGAACGTGCGATGGCGGCATAATATAAATAGCAAGCCGGAAACTGCAAAAGCCTAGCTTAACCTTACATCGCAGCAAGGCCGCACACCCTTGCGACTGGTGGCGCCTGCGAGCCGGCTCCGACTCGTCGGCAGCAAGGCGAAGGGGCCGCGTCGCTTGTGCCACATTTTGCACTCGGGGGCTGTGGGTGGAACGTGCGATGGCGACTATATTAGCCAGTCGAAAACTAAAACAGCCTAGCATAGCCTTACATCGAAGCAAGGCCGCCCACCGTGGCGACTGGCGTCGCTTCATTCGAGGCCGGCTGCGACTCGTCGGCAGCAAGGCAAGGGGGGTGCGTCGCTCGTGCTTTGCAATCGGGGGCTGTGGGTCGAACGTGCGATGGCGACATAATTAGCGCAAGCCGAAAACAACAGAAGCCCAGGACAATAACATTACATCGCAGCAAGGCCGCCCACCTTGGCGACTGGCGTTGCTTCTTTTGAGGCCGGCTGCAACTCGTCGGCAGCGGGGGCAGGGAGTGCTGCGTTGCTCGACCTAGTTTTTGGAGTCGGGGGCTGTGGGTGGAACGTGCGATGGCGACATAATTAGCGAGCCGTAAAATTGCAAAGGTGCACCACACTACCGCAGCATTACATCACAGCACGGCCACAACCTCCCCCCCCCCCCCCCCCCCGGCCCCCCCGCCCTCCATCCCGCCTATTCCACAGCTCTTACAGTGGGCATGGTGGTTGTCGCGCCTTTAGCCTCCGAGCCGCTGGCATCCGGCACGCCCCCACCCCCGCCTAATGCGAGCGCAAGTCCACAGGGTGTGGCTGCCGATGACTACGCGCCAGCTCCCTGCCCGCCGCTCTCCCCAGCCTGGCTATCGCTATGCGTAGGCAAGCCCTCGGCCGCATCGCCAGCGACAGCCAAGCTCGGCGACATGTCTGCCGCTGGCGGGCCCTGCCCTTGACCCGCCATTGACTGCGTATCGGCCCGGCTAGATCCAACAGCAAGCGCCGCCACGCGACGAGAGCGTTGGGTGGGGGCACGTCGAGCAGACGCAGCCCTTGGTCGAGCGGGTCGGGCGGACCGGCTGGCAGACTTTCGAGAGGGTGGCCGCGTGCGGGGGGAAGGGGGGGGGTTGCTTGGCACCTCCATCGCGATGGGACCTACCCCAGCCTGCATGGCAGTAACCGATAGCGTGAGCTGCAACTCTCGCGACATGGCAGGGAATGCATGGCAAGTAAGGTTAAGCTAGTCTTTTGTAGTTTCCGGCTTGCTAATTATTATGCCGCCATCGCACGTTCCACCGCTAGCCCCCGAGTGCCAAACCTTGCACGAGCGACGCACCCCCTCGCCTTGCTGCCGCATAGTCGCAACCGGCCTCAAAAGAAGCGACGCCTACGATGTGAGGCTATGTTGGGTTTTTTTAGCTTCCGACTTGCTGATTATGTAGGCGCCATCGCACATTCGGCCCATACCTCCCGACTGCAAAATCTGGCACGAGCGACGCACCCGCTGCCCCCGCTGCAAAAGGCCCGAACGACCCTCGCAGTTTGCTCACAGTGGCGGCAATCCTTTGGTGACGCCTGTGCAGGCCGGGAGAAGCAAACAGGGGGAAAAGGCAAGGGCAAACGCGGGCATGGTAGTGTTGGCTCCAAGCGCGGCCGTGAGGAGGAGGGCGGAGCGCAGGATGGCCAGCTCTACTATGGGGTGGGCACCGCTGAAGTGGTGCCGGGCGCAGCGGAGCCGAGACCCTGGTGATGTATGCAAAAGTGCCCGCCGTAGATAAAGGTGGCTGCACTGCCGGCACCTTCTGAACTCGTCGCACTCGCAGGAAACCCCATAGTCGCCCGCAGAAACGCACTTCAGTCGACAACAAACTCTGTGGACGGTTTGCAAGGAGTTGCAAGGGCAACAATCCTCGCCTACTGTTGGTATACGCGACAATACGCGCCTGGGTGACCTGGTACTCGGAGTGGCAATCGTGTTGTATGGCAGTCATGTTGACGCACCCCCTTGCGTGCATGTTGCCGAGTGCAGCCGGCCTCGACAGGGGCGCCGCGAGTCGCCAAGGTGGGTTGGCCCCGTTGCACGTGTTGCCATTGCGCACCTATGAATTTACGGTTCGCTAATAGAGTCGACATCGCACGTTGGCCCCGCATACCCCGAGCCCAGAGGCTTGCCCGAGCGACGCACCCCCTCGAAGCGTTGCTCCCGAGTCGCAGCCGGCCTCGACAGGGGCGCCTCATGTCGCCAAGGTGGGTTGGACCCGCTGCACCTTTGTTGCCGTTGCGCACTTATTACTTTTACGACATGCTAATTGAGTCGCCATCGCACGTTGGCCCCCGCAGACCCCAAGCGCAGAAGCTGGCCCGAGCGACGAACCCCCTCGCGGCGCTGCTCCTGACCCGCCGGCCAAACGCTCTCGTCGCGTGGCGGCCCTTGCCGTTGGACCTAGCCGGGCCGATACGTAGGCAGTGGCGGGTCATGGGCAGGGCCCGCCAGCGGCAGACATGTCGCCGAGTTTGGGGGCTGCCACTGGCAATGCGGCCGAGGGCTTGCCTACGCCTGGCAATAGCCACGCGGGGGAGAGCGGCGGGCAGGGAGCCGGCGCGTCGGCAGCCACACTCTCTGGACTTGCGCTCGCATTAGGCGGGGGTGAGGCCGTGCCGGATGCCAGGGGCCCGGAGGCTAAAGGCGCGACAACCACCATGCCCACTGTAAGAGATGCGGAATAGGCGGGATGGAGGGCAGGGTGGAGGGGGGGGGGAGAGGGGGTGGCCGTGCTGCGATATAATGTTGTGGTGCACCTTTGTAAATTTACGGATTGCTAATTATGTCGCCATAGCATGTTCGACCCACAGCATCCGACTGCAAAAGCTGGCACGAGCAACGCACTCCATGCCCCCGCTGCCGACGAGTTGCAGCCGGCCTTAAAAGAAGCAACGCCAGTCGCCAAGGTGGGCGGCCTTGCTGCGATGTAAGGTTATCCTGGGCTTCTGTAGTTTTCGGCTTGCGCTAATTATGTCGCCATCGCACGTTCGACCCACAGCCCCCAATTGCAAAAGCTGGCACGAGCGACGCATCCCCTTGCCTTGCTGCCGACGAGTCGCAGCCGGCCTCAAATGAAGCGACGCCAGTCGCCAAGGTGGACGGCCTTGCTGTGATGCAAGGCTATGGGTTATGGGCTCATGTAGTTTCCGGCTTGCTAATAGAGTCGCCATCGCACGTTCCACCCACAGCCCCCGAGCGACGCACCCCCTCGCTTTGCTGCCGACGAGTCGCAGACGGCTCGCAAGAGGCGCCGGGAATCGCAAGGGTGGGCGGCCTTGCTGCGATGCTGTAAGGCTATGCTAGGTTGTTTTAGTTAGTTTCCGACTTGCTAATTATGTCGCCATCGCACGTTCGTCCAACAGCCCCCGAGTGCAAAAGCTGGCACGAGCGACGCACCCCTTCGCCTTGCTACCGACGAGTCGCAGCCGGCTTGCAAGAGGCGCCGCGAGTCGCCAAGGTGGGCGGCCTTTCTGCGAGGTAAGGCTATGCTGGGTTGTTTCAGTTTTCGGCTTGCTAATTATAATGTCGCCGTCGCACGTTCGACCCACATCCCCGAGTGCAAATAAGCTGGCACAAGCGACGCATCTCCTCGCCCGCCGCCAACGAGTCGCAGCCGCCCTCAAAAGAAGCGACGCACGTCGCCAAGGTGGTCGGCTTTGCTGCGACATAATGCTGTTGTCCACCTTTGCATTTTTATGGGTTGCTACTTATGTCGCCATCGCGCGTTCAACCTACCCACATCCCCCGACTGCTAGCTGCACGATCGACGCACCCCCTCGCCTTGCTGCCGCATAGTCGCAACCGGCCTCAAAAGAAGCGACGCCAGTCGCAAGGTGGGCGGCCTTGCTGCAATGTATCCGTTGGTTCAACCGCAGGTGACTGCTACCTGCACGCGGAAACTATTTGACGAGGGGCATCAGCATACCTTTGTAGCCGCCGAGGCATACAAGAACCGCCAATTAGTAGGGAGGCCTGAGATTACCGACTTGACCGCTTTGTAGTCGGCATATTCAGTGTGGCCGTCTTCGGCAGGAAGCCAGTGACCGATATGGTGTGGTTGTACCTCAGCCCCAGCCGGGGTGGGCCGTGGGGCCCCTGCAACTGCCGTGTCGGAACGCTATACCGCTGCCTTAGTCCACCCTCTTCAGACGCTACTACTTCGGCCAAAGACGAAGTGGGGCGCTGGCCACCCCCCCTTAACGACTCTTCAAGGTCGCAACATCACGCAAGGCTGCCCCACGCGAGGAGACGGGCCGCCCGACGGCAGACATGGTACAACTTGTTGCCATCTCGAGAAGAACTTCCCTACTCAACATTCCCTCATGATCTTGAAGGAGTTCCCGCACCTCCCCAAGTGCAGCGCGAAGTTCGTGTATAGTCCGCAAGGGGGTACCCATACTGACCCCGCAGCCCTACTTCCTACTTGTTTCAGCGAGAACTGTTAGACAGGTGTGGGAGGCGGAGAACTGCCTCGACTTCGCGGCAACCTACCTACCTACCTACCCTCGGAGAACCTGCCTCATCGACCCGCCGCCTTTGCCTCGTTCCGCCGCCACCAAGTGATCATGTACTTTGCGCCAGTACACGCGAACCCTAAAAACCTGCACAGGGTTTAAAGCTAGTAAATTGACCATTTTCAGTGAGTCATAAGTGAAGTATAGTGGCATGTACCGTTTACGCTATAATCTTGTCCCAGTCCCCAGTGCAGCATTCATCAGCGTGCAGGCCAGCCGCGACGCATATCCAATGTTGGTTTTGGAGCATTTTGTCCAAATGGGACAAGATGAGGCAATGAAATCAATATTTATTATGATGATTACATCCATCGGCTAGCCACAAGACGTTGCTGATAGTTTTTTCGATGAGCATCCCCAACTCAAACAAGTCCTTCTTCATGGCTGAGTTAAACTTGACGACTCCGCCGGGTTTGCGTTGCGCTTGGGTGGTTGATATGACGTGGACGCAGTTGTTTCGTGGCTGGCTGATTTGCCACCCAGTTTGCGCATATGTCTTCACGACTTGGACGCTTTTACCGTACCACTTCTTTCTGACCATGGTGCCGTCCTCGTTGAACACCTTTCGACTTCCCGACGCGTCGTGGATGGCCTTCGCGTACGACAAGGGGACGGCTTCAACAAGCTTCCAAGGAAGCGTCAGGCACTTCTCCCAGCTTTGTGTCAACTGGCTTCTTCCCTCCTTTTGTCTGCGCGTACAACCATAGGGGCATTAGGGGTTTGCCCTTTGCATCGGCATGGAAGGGCTCGTATACGGCCACGGTCAACGTGTCTTCGGTAGTCTCGCGCGACTTCACAAGCCTGATGACGAATCTCGACTCCCAATCACCAAGAGTTTCAGCACACTTGTCGTCCTCATGCACCTAATGATGGCCAAGACCGCGAGCTATGTTAGTCCCGAGCGAGACGCCACGCCATTTTTGTCCCAGTTGGGACAAAATAACAAGCAAGGTAGATGAACCAAATTGTTTTGTCCCGTAAAGGACAAAAATGACAAACAATGGGACTCACATCGGAGACGTCGATGGCAACGAGGTTCGAGCCCTTTGCATCGCTGGGCGATGTGTTGTCATGAAGCCTCTCCTTGGCGCCGGCGTGAACTCCCCGGAAGGCGCTGTCATCTTGAAGCACTTGAGCACGAACCTCGGCTTCAACGCGAGCGGCTTCGGCATTGTTGAGGCATGCGTTGGTAGCCATCGTGTGACGTGCCTCAGCAGGCGCGGTCTGCCCATGCTCGCGCAAGAAGTCGTCAACTTCCTCTTTCCGTTGCGGCCAGAACCCGGAGAAAGCTGCCGAAGGAGCAGTTTGCATCTCATCCAAGTCGTCGAGCAGATTCTTCCAACTCTCGCGCTCGACTGGGGAGAAGTGCCACTAGACCGCTAGGTCCGTGATGTACGACCTGACCTTCTTGAAATCATCCAAGTCCCTCTGGACCTTCACCGCGTCGGGCTTCTTTTTGTCGCAGAGAGCGTACAAAAGGGGCCGGCCCGCACGAATCTCGGGCGTCCCAGTTGGCGCGCTCTTTAAGATCTGCACGGGCTCAGAAAGCGGTGTGTTGGACCACAAGGCGGTGCGCACTGAGCCGCCAGACGCGGCGGCGTCGTCACGGGTAAACGCGAATTTGTGCGGCTTACTGATGTCCTGAATGTGGTCTTGGAAATGGGGCCTTAACCACTCAGAGAAGTCGAGGGAGAATGAGAGCTCAGCAATCTCCGGAGTGGGCGAGAATGCCTTTTTTTTTTCGCCCCCGGGACAGGACTGGCACCAGTGAAACCCTTCGCCACCAAGTCAAGAAAGGCCTCGATTGTGTAGGCGGAGCTGCGAGATAGCGCAAGACTGATGCGGCTGAAGATCTGGTCAACCCGTTCGTGAGTGTGCCCGACAGGCAAGAAGACCAAATGAATGACGTCGCAGATGCCGATAGACACAAGCCAATTGCAGAGGGCCGCCACGTTCCTATTCTTGTTCTCCCTGACGGTGTTGTCCATCTGGATTCTGATGTACGGAATCTTTCTACCACGGTGTTGAATGTCCTGCATCGCAGATCAGATTTCATCAGTCCATGGCTACCGGACAACCACGGCGAACCGGTACAGGGCACATTTTTGAGCCAAAACGGTCCAATTCCTGGACTCAAAAATGTGCCCCCCACGTGATCGCTTAGGCTGGGATATGTACCCATTTTTCGGTCACATTTCAGGTGCAATGCAATACTATACGAGAGTACTAGAAATGGCACATCGGTGTGTCCTCTTCGCGCCCTCAGTCGCGTAAAGTACTATCCGCCTCACCTTGGAAGATTGCGGACGCGAGGGCGTGGCGACTGCGTTTCAAGCAGCGTTTCAAGCCTGGAAATCGAGCCTCACTCGCGCAGAGATGACGCCCCGGGCCTACGAGTCTATCGCCGACCTCAGAGATTGTGTTCGTCGCAACGAGATGCTACCTCTGAACCCTGCTGACAGCGACGCGGCGTTGCGGCGAGATGTCGGCGCAGGCGGCGGTGCGGGCTTCGCGTCCCGAGATGAGGGCTCCTTAGGCGGAGATGCGGGTCGGGGAGGCGGAGATGCGGCACCGCCACGTGAAGATGTGGCCCTGCGACTCCCACCAGCGGCACCCGAAGGCGCCTGACGGCTTGACGTGGCTTCGCGTTTCGGCTTAGGCGCCTGGAAGGGGTCGTCGTCCTCCAACTCTTTCGCCATCTTAAAGGAGGAGTCGGCCCACGCTTCTTGGAATGCTTCTTGCGCAGCTTAATGGGCGACAAGCTGCTGCTCTTACCTCCATAGGCGGAGATGCGGGTCGGGGAGGCGGATATGCGGCACCGCCACGGGAAGATGTGGCCCTGCGACTCCCACCAGCGGCACCCGAAGGCGCCTGACGGCTTGACGTGGCTTCGCGTTTCGGCTTAGGCGCCTGGAAGGGGTTGTCGTCCTCCAACTCTATCGCCATCTTAAAGGAGGAGTCGGCCCGCGCTTCTTGGAATGCTTCTTGCGCAGCTTATTGGGCTACAAGCTACTGCTCTTACCTCCATAGGCGGAGATGCGGGTCGGGGAGGCGGAGATGCGGCACCGCCATGGGAAGATGTGGCCCTGCGACTCCCACCAGCGGCACCCGAAGGCGCCTGACGGCTTGACGTGGCTTCGCGTTTCGGCTTAGGCGCCTGGAAGGGGTCGTCGTCCTCCAACTCTTTCGCCATCTTAAAGGAGGAGTCGGCCCACGCTTCTTGGAATGCTTCTTGCGCAGCTTATTGGGCTACAAGCTGCTGCTCTTGCCTCCATAGGTGGAAATGAGGGTCGGGGAGGCGGAGATGCGGCACCGCCACGGGAAGATGTGGCCCTGCGACTCCCACCAGCGGCACCCGAAGGCGCCTGACGGCTTGACGTGGCTTCGCGTTTCGGCTTGGGCGTCTGGAAGGGGTTGTCGTCCTCCAACTCTATCGCCATCTTAAAGGAGGAGTCGGCCCGCGCTTCTTGGAATGCTTTTTGCGCAGTTTAATGGGCGACAAGCTGGTCTTGCCTCCCGTGCTCAACGCACCGTGCGGGCGCTTCGTCGCACTCGAAGGCTGAGGCTCACTCGGCGGCTTGGCAGTCTCCGAGGGACCAAGCCTGCTCGGGGGAGGGGCGGAGCTGCTCGAAGCCCTATCAAGAGACCTGCTGCAGCGCCGTTTTGGGAGCCATCTCCGCCGGACCCCGGTGGCGGTGGTTGAGATGCGGGCTTAGAGGACCCGCCAGCCTGACGCGGCGCCGCTACGACCTGGTAGTAGCGGTCGTCGACCAAGACGGTGGGGGGTAAAGAGCCGGCTCGGCAACCTTCCAGTGTGAGGATTTTTATGACAAAAAGGGGATTTAATTGCCCATATGCTTTACAATACTATACAGATTGCAAGGCAGTACCACTAATGCCTGATATTTGCTCGCGGCACGCCACAGATTGCTGCAGCGCTGCACCGCAGATGCTGCCTTTAGGCATGCTTCTATTGCCTAGATGGCTGCAAACCATTTCGTATGCGGGGCTGCATGGCATAGAAGGGATGTGAACACGCACCTGCTTGACGATACTATGCAGATTGCAAGGCAGTAGGGCTAATGCCTGATATTTGCTGGCGGCACGCCCCAGATTGCTGCAGCGCTGCACCGCAGATGCTGCCTTTAGGCATGCTTTGATTGCCTGGATGGCTGCAAACCATTTATTAGTATGCGGGGCTGCATGGCATAGAAGGGATATGAACACGCACCTACTTGACGATACTATACGGACTGCAGGGCAGTAGGGCTAATACGTTATATTTGCTGGCGGCACGCCGCAGATTGCTGCAGCCCTGCACCGCAGATGCTGCCTTTAAGCATGCTTTGATTGCCTAGATGGCTGCAAACCATTTAGTATGCGGGGCTGCATGAATCACCAACATGCGCCGGTCGCCGCGCGTTGGCGCGTTGGCGCCCCGCTGCGCCGGCCGCGGCGCGTTGGCGCCCCGCTGCGCCGGCCGCGGCGCGTTGGCGCCCCGCTGCGCCGGCCGCGGCGCGTTGGCGCCCCGCTGCGCCGGCCGCGGCGCGTTGGCGCCCCGCTGCGCCGGCCGCGGCGCGTTGGCGCCCCGCTGCCCCGGCCGCGCTAGCAAAGGAAGTGCGGTTTGTGAAATCGACGGACATGAGTCAATTAAACTCTTATCTGCGGTTGAGAATGATTTGTTGTGATAGTTGATTATGATTAATGAGGTATTGTCCAGGGAGCTATGGCAGCGAATTTCAAGCTGCATGAATCCCTTGTCACGGACCAGACACGAACCCACGTTGCTTGCCGAGGTGCTCCGAGAGATGCGCCCTTAAAGTCGCCGAATCTCTTCCGATGACCAACCACAAGGCGCGTCCGTTGGTGTCGGGGTTTCTTGGGTGCTTTGGCGCGATGAGAAGTACACGACCCGCTGTCAACATGCTGTCGAGGTAGTCCATTAGCGGCAGGGGCCTTTGCGTCATGTAGGTGCTCGGAATCTGCACGCGATAGATTACCGCCTTGGAGGCCGCCAGCAGCTATAGGAGCAAATTCAGGTGAGTGAACCAAGGCGACATGGCAACGACAAAGGGCTCCTTGCCTAGGGCAGCGTTACAAGAGCTAGGAGCGACAGTACACGGGTTTGCACGCGAGAGATGCGAGCGCTCATATGCCCCCACTGCGGAGATGCGGGTAATCCCACCCTCTACCTTTAAATTCTCTCCACCCTCCGCATCTCTTGCTCGTCAGTCGTGCCAGCGGTGGCCTCAGCCACCGCTGCTTTGACGTCCGCGAGGACGTACCCATCGTCTTCAATGTGGGCCTCCGGGTTCCAGTGCCGCATCTCTTTCGCCGCCGTCATGGTTCTCGCCGTCTCGCATACACGAACCCACGTTGCTTGCCGAGGTGCTCCGAGAGATGCGCCCTTAAAGTCGCCGAATCTCTTCCGACGACCAACCACAAGGCGCGTCTGTTGGTGTCGGGGTTTCTTGGGTGCTTTGACGCGATGAGAAGTGCACGACCCGCTTTCAACAGACTGTGGAGGTAGTTCATTTGCGGGCGGGGCCCTTGCGTCATGTAGGTGCTCGGAATCTGCACGCAACAGATTTCCGCCTTGTAGGCCGGCAATAGCGGTAGGAGCAAATTCAGGTGAGTGAACCAAGGCGACATGACAACGACAAAGGGATCCTTGCACAGGGCAGCGTTACAAGAGCTAGGAACGATAGTTCACGGGTTTGTACGCGAGAGATGCGAGCGCTCATATGCCCCCACTGCGGAGATGCGGGTAATCCCACCCTCTACCTTTAAATTCTCTCCACCCTCCGCATCTCTTGCTCGTCAGTCGTGCCAGCGGTGGCCTCAGCCACCGCTGCTTTGACGTCCAGGAGGACGTACCCGTCGTCCCCAATGTGGGCCTCCGGGTTCCAGTGCCGCATCTCTCGCCGCCGCCATGGTTCTCGCTGTCTCGCATACACGAACCCACGTTGGTTGCCGAGGTGCTCCGAGAGATGCGCCCTTAAAGTCGCCGAATCTCGTCCGACGACCAACTTCAAGGCGTCGACAATTGTCACATCTCGCCCCCTCCTGACGGCAGTGAGTGGCACGCAGCAATTGAGAAAGATGATGAGGAGCAGCCCCCCCCCCCCCTCCCCCGCCACGCTGTCGACATTGGCAGGACCCGAGCCGTAGTCCGGGTCTGCCATGACGAGGGCTTTTGCCGGGCCATTTTACCAGGGGACGAGATTCGCATCTGCCGGTGAGCTTCTTCGACATACTCGTTGCAAATCCCCCGCAACTCGTTGTACACAAGCCGGTGGCCTTCAGAGGCCAAGAAGGCCCGCATGTTCACCATGCTGCCTCTCGCCCCTGCCCCTCTCTTGCAGTCTGAGGTCATCGGGTATCGCGGATCGTGCATGATGTGTTAGAGGTCGTTGGCAGACAAGGACGAAAACACGAAGCGGGTGGGAAACGGGGCGGGTGTCACCACTCATGTCGAGATGCGCGACGGCGAGGTGCGCTTAACGCAGCCCACGGCGCCCTGATGAGAGATGCAAGCGAAGATGCGAGTCCGCGTACCGTTGGAGTCGCTCCTGGGAGAGGGACCAAAGGTGGCACACCTTGAGGCTTGGGGGGTCAGGCTGAGGCTCGCCGTGAGGCGAAGGCTGCGAATCTCCGGCCCCGGGCCATAGCGGTCCGCTTCCATGTTGCCCACCGCCCGGCTGCATGGGCCTCATGGGCTGAGTCGTGGGTATTGGCGCCTGAGACGCCCTCCTGCCGGAACGCAAGTGCATCTGCGGAGAATCTTGCGCCATGGGGGTCACTAGCAGTGTGTCGAGAGCCCTGCTCGTTGGGTCAAAGCCAAGTGCAGCCGCAGATGTCCCCGCCACGCACAGAACTGTGCAAGCGGGCAGATGTGCGTTTTGCTCTGCGAGGACGGTCTGCCATGCTTTTGTGCACCGAGAAGCGTTAAGATGCCTCAAAGAATACAAGCGCGAGAGAGCTTGCGAGGGGTAGATGAGTGGGAAGCACAGTGGCGGCGTAGCATTCGAGACCAGAAAAAACGGTTGGCGTGGAAGGGTAGCGACGCATCTCGTCAAAGGGCGGTGGACAGGCGTGTAGTACATAGTGAAGGTTCATTTCACTGAACAGTACCTCGTACAGTGTTGGCAAGAAAAGGAAGCCAGTTTCACAGTACATTCGTACAGTGTTAGGCTGGACTCAAATTTGCACCCCCCAAAAGGGGTACAATATTGAGTTAAGGGGGGTGCAATTTTGAGGCCAGAAATGTGCCAATTTTGACTCAATAATCGCCCTTTTTCCACGGCGAACCTATCGGGAGGCTGACGAGCTCACCTTCATGATCGTGATCCATATTAGAGTGCACGTCGTGGACGAGTCGTGGGGGGTGGTGTTGGTGTAGTAGTAGATGTCGTCCGGGCGGTATCCGTCGTACTTCACACATGTGAGGTGGTACTTGAGGAGCATGTCGGGCTTCACAGTCTTGGGGATGCGAACCCAGTGAGGCAGCAGGTCTTCGCGGAGTCCATGCTATCAATTTCGAAGAAGAACAAGTTTCCATGGCCAAGGCGCGACTGGAAGACGGCGTTGTTCAGATCCCTTCGTTCCTGGCGCACTCTCTCGAGGTGTACCTTCTGCTCAGCTCTGACCTGACGCCTCACGAGCTGCTGATGTTGACGGTGCACTTGACGTTCCTCTGGCGTCATGTCCTTTGTGCAAATCTCGCGAGCTTGGTCTCTGAGTGCTTTGCCCGCCGCGCACATGGGACAGTGGCTGAATCGCTTCACCTTTGGCGTGGTGACATCCGGGAAGTCTTCCTTCCAAGTCCGGCGGAAAGTGTCGAACGATGCGAGCTTCACTTCGCTCTCGGTAGCCAAATCTATAAAGCGGCATGGGCATGATAGGTCGGTATACAAATAAGGTCTCATAATGCGAGACAGAAAAGTTCGGTCTAAAGTGGGTCGAGATAATTATATCGATAGTGGGTGAATAATTCTGTATTGTGGGCGAAACAATCTGTCATCAGTGTGACGAAACGGTATGTCAGTAGTGGGACAAAACCGTCTCTCACCAGTGGGACAAAACATTCTCTCTGCAGTGGGACGATATCGGCTAATTATCTGGGAGAAATGGTTTTGTGGTCGGTGGGACGAAACGGTATGCCATGAGCGGTGCGAAACGTTCTGTCATCAGTGGGACGAAATCGGTCCGGCATCAGTGTGACTAAACGTTATGGCGAAGGCGGGACGAAACGCTTTGTCAACAGAGGGACGAAACGGTTTGTCATCAGCGGACAAAACGATCTGTCGTCAGTGGGACGAAACGGTTTGTCATCAGCGGGACAAAACGGTCTGTCATCAGCGGGACAAAACGGTTTGTCATCAGTGGGACGATATCGGCTGATTATGTGGGACAAATGGTTTTGTGGTCGGTGGGACGAAACGGTATGCCATAAGCGGTGCGAAACGTACTGTAATCAGTGGGACGAAATCGGTCCGGCATCAGTGGGACTAAACGTTCTGGCGATAGCGGGACGAAACGGTTTGTCATCAGAGGGACGAAACGGTTTGTCATCAGCGGGACGAAACGGTCTATCGTCAGTGGGACGAAACGGTTTGTCATCAGCGGGACAAAACGGTATGTCATCAGCGGGACAAAACGGTATGTCATCAGTGGGACGAAACGGTTTGTCATCAACGGGACGAAACGGTCTGTCATCAGTGGGACGAAAACGTTCTGGCGATAGCGGGACGAAACGGTATGTCATCAGCGGGACGAAACGGTCTGTCGTCAGCGGGACGAAACGGTACGGTTTGTCATCAACGGGACAAAACGGTCTGTCATCAACGGGACGAAATAGTGTGTCATCAGCGGGACGAAACGGTCTGTCATGAGCGGGACAAAACGGTTGGTCATCAGTGGGACAAAATGAGCCTCACCACGGAGAATGGCGTTGTCGTCCTCGGCCCACGACTTGTAATAGTAGTAGACGCAAATCTTGGTCATCCAGGGAGGTAGGTGCTTCTTGAAGGTCTCGTTGTTGCCGTCGTGAAAAGGCATGATCTCGACGTGACCGAGGTCATCTGAGAAGAAGTGCTCGAGAAACATGCGCACATGCTCCCTCGGTCCGGTTTGTCTGCTCTCGTATTGCTTGCGCTGCCTGATGTACGTGGGTTCGTTATCCACCACCGACCGCTGGATCAGGAGACGTCTGTGTTTCGAGACCTGATGCAAGGCCTCCCACGCACGCCCACACGTGTAGATGGGGCCTCGATGATCGAAAGAGCGCAGGTAGCCACCGTGATCAAACATGTAATCGAACTTGTCGGATGCCGACTCGTAGCCACCCCTGAGAACCTGAGCGAGCCGGTCAAAGGAGCGGTTCTGATTGCCACAGTATACGGTCAACGCACGGTCCAACACGGCATCAACGAGGGCCTCTCCGCACGGTGTGTATAGCTTGTGCACGCACTTCCGCGAACAGCATGGCGACTGCTCGCTAGCTTCCTTGGCGAGCATGAGGCGGATACAGTCGCGAGAGGTGCGCTTGCTGATCAGAGACGAGACCTTGCCATTATCGCTATCGGCGACCTTATCGGAGCCCTTGCCCCACGTGTACTTCCTTTTCTCAGGCTCCTTACGATCACTAGCACGCGCGTCGCAATCACACGAGTACCCGCTGCGGCACGAACACGGCGGTAATGTAACTGTGGTGTCCGACGCGCCGGATCCTGGAGAAGAGGCCATGCTTTCGACCGCCGCCATGCTCCAGCGTGGGGCGAGTGGGGGGGGGGGGTGGGTGAAGGACTGTGATTTGCGGTGAGAAAGACTGACGGCCGATGACCGTTCTCGGACGGGCCGTTGACCGGGGTGCATAATATCCAGCTACGGGTCAAAATAATTGAACCTGATGACTCAAATACCTGAGCTGTACTGAGCCAAAATACAGGATGCCGTACAGGTGAGTTTGTAAATCGTACTACAGGAAATATTTAGGAAATATATTAGTGGTAGTATTTCGTGTTATTTCGTGTTTCTTTCGTATGTCGGTAATAGTTCTATACTAGTATGTACACCCGAATCCAATCCAAGGAATATATCATCCCATGAAGGAATATTATTGCCACGCCACTGTACTCTCGTACAGGTATGACTCTCGAGTAGGGAATATTTTATCTTCCATTAATAGTAATATATGGTCGCAGTAGTTAGCCCTGTATATTCGTCGCGGTGCAAAATACATGAACCTGATGACGACGACGAGGTGCACTATAGTGTGTGCACGCGCGCCGTTGGTCCAGCATGGGTCAGAGCGGCGGCAGACAGAGACCACGTCATTACCACCTCGCCCACACCGCTTCCCACGAAGACACTCGCTCATCTACCGCGTCAACCTACCTACCGCCAGAATGGCGCCGAAGAAGAACGAGCCTGCCAAGGACAAGGAAGACAAGGACGACGCCACCCTAGGTGAGTTGCGTGCGCGTACATTAGCTGCCTGCCTGCTCGACGCGTGATGCGGCCAGATCTAGCGAGTTCGGTTAGGGTTCCCTGTAGAAGCGGTGTAATCTAGGACCGCTCGAGGTGTAGGCAGACGAGTGGGAATAGAAACCCAAACGAGACGAGCGGCATCAGGATCCTGCACGGTAGTATTACATCCCGTCGAGGCAGCTGCGGCAAGTTCAGTAAGGATGCTAATTGGTGGTGGGAGGGGGATGGGGGTGGAGAGCGGCCATGTGGACCATGTGCATATACTCCGCCGTAAGGAGTGGTTTAATATTAGTGTGAAGCGCAGTACTTAAAGACATAACATTATTAAACCGCAGTACTTAAAGACATAACATTATTAAACCGCAGTACATAATGTATTGGAAATAGTTCTGTCATCAGTGGGACGAAACGGTTTGTCATCAGCGGGACGAAACGGTTTGTCATCAGTGGGACGAAACGGTTTGTCATCAGTGGGACGAAACGGTTTGTCATCAGTGGGACGAAACGGTTTGTCATCAGTGGGACGAAACGGTTTGTTATCAGTGGGACGAAACGTTTTGTCATCAGTGGGACGAAACGGTTTGTCATCAGTGGGACGAAACGGTCTGTCATCAATGGGACGAAACGGTATGTCATCAGTGGGACGAAACGGTCTATTTGAGGTCGACAAGAATGACAAGGTCTGGTTGAACACGGAGCTTTGCAAGACTTGCATTGTGGAGGGGGACTTCAAGGCTCCCGCGACAAAACAAGCCGTCGCGGACGCCATGTCGGTAGTTCGTGCAAGAAAGGCAACAGTCTTCATTGCCGACGCGCTTTTCGGAGCTGATTCGCACACATGGGACTCGAAGGATGCTGCGTGGGGTACGGACGACTTCAACGACGTGTTTGCTTTCGCCAGGCAAGACACCCCCCACAACCCCGGTGCGTAGATGACTGTGCTTTCATTTATCTCATTCCAGATTTCCCCGCGCAGGCAGTTGAATATCCCGACTGGATCTTCTGACGTCCACACTGCTCTCAATGGGTGCCATTTCTTCATTCACCTCTCGGACCAGCAACTTGGATCCGCAATCACAGCCGTTCAAAAACAAGCTGAGGACCTCATCTGTCACGTCCTGACTTGGGCCAAGGATTGCGGGATGAAGATGGGCAGCTCTCTGCGTCACGACGCTGAGTACTACCTCTACGTCAGGAAGCCCCCGCCAAGCATCATAGCTGACAACATCCGTTTCGATGATCCCCGAAGGTGAGATATGATCCGTGGAAAATAGCCGGCTTGTATTTATTTACTCGCTAATCCGGTTGTGCCTTTCCAGGTTCTCTACATCCATCATGCTGGGTCCCTTCAAAGACAGTTCGAAATTGAAGGACGAGAACAGACAGACGGTGAACAAGTACCAAAAGCCTATCGCTCTCTTCGCCAAGCACCTTAAGATGGCGGCAACAGACGGGACAACAATCGTCGACGTCACAGCCGGAACCGGGACAACCGCGGTGCGTGAGGGTGCAACCCGGGTGAGTGTCTTAATGGGGTCAACATAAAAAAATTAACGCCTTGTGCGGTTTGCCACGCCTTTTCCAGGTCGCTGCGGCCTTTTCCGTGTGGTGGGACCATATGCATCCGAGCTACCCGTTCACATACAGGAACTTGAAGACGATCCTCATTGACAACCAGAAGACGCAAATCGCTGGGATGAAGTCCAGGATGACCTCATGGTTCAAAGAGAAGCCATGGGACGAGACTCAAAGACTGCGTCCAGATGACTTCGAGAAGTGGCCGGGTCTACCCCTTCCAATGACCCTGGGAGAGGTGTACGCAGAGCGTGCAGTGGCGGAGAAGAGGAGGCAAGAGGCGGCAGATCGCCGAGGGGATTATGTGATCGAAGATGATGATATGTAGTACAATTCCGCAAATTAGCCGCTCATATGTTTTGTCCCGGCTTTGACAGAGTTTCAGCCCCGGACGGCACAAACTTCTTGTAACCATCCCGTTTCCTTCACTCTTTTGATTTGTCCCTGTTTGGACGGAATTGGTTTCCCCGACTTGGCACAAAATGAACCAACTGTCATTCATATTAGCTTTCAATCCCGCTGCTGCCCCAAACCCTTATTTAGACCTAACCACAATGCACCGCGTGCCTCGGTGCAAAATAGGTTGCATTACTGTTATAGAGTTCGGACCCTAGTACGTAATAACCGCCGCCGCCGCCAGAGGGAGCGGGCCGTGCAGAAAGCGGTTCGGGATTTTAACAAGGGTGGCGGAAGACGGGAGTTCTGGAAGTGGGCGCACTCTCTCCGTGAGGGACAAGGTTCATTCCAGGGGGCGAACGACCAGCGAATACGCGATCCGGTATCGGGCGTACTTTATACCGAGCCGAGCGGAATCAATGTGTGCTAGGCGCGGCACGGTCGGGAGCTGTTGCGTGACCCCCACCTCCTAGCACAACGGGTTGCGATAAACCGTGCGGCGCGGGAACACCGCCACGGTACATCGCCACCCATTGCCCCCGCACTAAACGGGATTAAAAGGCCTACATCATGGGAGGAACTAGTCAAGGCTCGTTGGCGTTTAAAAATAGTAAGGCCCAAGAGCAGGATGGGATTACTGCGTAGGCTTTAGATTGGCGATATACGCCCCGAATAGCCATTTTCGCAAGGCATTGCTGGCCGTAATCAACGGGATATGGACTAAGAGCTATATCCCTCAGCAATGAGGAAGCTCGGCCATAGTATCGGTACCCCAAAAAGGCGACTCGACCGTTATGGACAATTATAGGGGCATTACGATTATTATGGGTGCCGCTATGAAACTCCTTGCAAGACGTCTGTCAAGCTAAAGGGATACTTCGTCATCGGCAAGCGGATTTTATGCGGGATGAGGAGGGCCCCATGCAAATCGCCGGTATGTTCGATATCGCGCGGCTCGTCGCCAAGCGTTAGGACTACCCACGTACGCGGAATTTATTGACTATAGGAAGGCATATGACACCGTACCTCGTGAGCCTTTATTCCTAAAATTATAAGCCATGGGAGTCACGGGTCATATGCTTACCTTCATTAGAACTCTACATAGGAATAGTATGGTACGGGTTAAGACATGGGTGGCCCCGGGAACGCTATCAGACCCCATGCCCATAGAGCGTGGCCTCCGACAGGGGTTCCCCACTCCCCCCATCCGATTTAACATATTTATTTATTTAAAACGATATATTCGATGGGGTAGAACATCTAGGGTGTGATATACAAGGTAGTGCACCGACACATTAGCGGCAAGGCAATCACTGCGGGTGCCAAGTCACTTATATGCGGCCGATGCTGTTGATATCACATGCTCGTTCTATAACATGCATGCCATGTTCGCCCACTTATCGCAATGGGCAGAGGACCATTTTATGGGGTTTGGGGTACTCAAGTGTGGGGTGATGGCATTAGGCCGATATTCCGACGAGAGCGCGTTACGCGAACAAGCTGCCCGATGGCAGCTTGTGGGGGAACGGGTACCGGTTGTAAATGCATATAGGTATTTGGGTTCGGTCATTAACTCGGATGATGTAGCTATGCGGCACATAGTAGACAACCGGATTAAGAAGGGTATACGCGCCATTGAGGCGCTCGATTCGGTATTAGTCGGTGGACGGGACATAATTCCTAGAAATGTGCGTGTGTCTGTCTTTAAAACTTGTACACTACCGGTTCTAAGTTACATGCGTGAATATGGGGTATGGATAGAACTAGCGGCGCAAATAAATTACAAACCGTACGCAATCAGTGCTTGCGGTGCCTTATCGGGGTGAGTAAAATCTCCCATGTGGTGGCCACTGCACCGATGATGCGGGATTTGGATATTGCGCCCATAGAGGCTACGGCCGCTGCGGCACAAGCTCGGGCGTTCCTTAAAGCACCCGACTTGAAGACATGTATAACACCTTTAGTAAATCAGCCAAATCGGGCGCGCCCTAACACATGGACGTCGGGGACTGTGCGGTGGTTAGATCAACTAGCCATGGCGAACGTAGCGCTAGCTGAGGAGGCGCACATTCCACTTGACTGGTGGTCACTATCAGCGCGCGATGCCGCTTAACTAGTAAAGGCATCGGTGTGGGCGCGTTACGAATCGCCGGCGGCAGCGTTCGCACACACTAAAACCTGGGGTATATATGTCTAGGCGTCTTATGCGTCAAACCCGTTGCCGCAATATGGTGTAGTGGGTGTCCCGCGGGGTTGTGGCCGGCTGCACATTATGATACAATTACGCACCCGTTGAGTATTTCCCACTGCCCGCCGATTGGCCTGGATTCATGCCATAATGCCTGAGCGGTTCCTTGAACATTGCCCTGCATGTGGCGGAAGTAAACCTGAGACTATCGAACATATGTTGGTGGAGTGTCCGCGGTGGGGGTATCACTGTCATAATTTGGGGTTGTTAGTTCCGGAGTTTAGGGATTTAAGTTGTAGTCAAGTTATTGCGTCAACACATTGCCTTTATTTTGGGCGGGCTACTCCCCTCCCTTCACGGCGCCCTGGATGTTACTGGGAATGGGAAAATTTTCAAGCTATTGCGCCGGGCGGCCCTCCGTCACAATGCCTTTTTTTTTGCTACACATGTATCGCACTCCCGAAATGCTTTGCTCCGCGGGATGGGGCTTGCCCCAACTCGCATTACTCGAATGGGCCGACGCCCAAACGGGCAGGGCGGGCCTTTCGTTGTCAGTGTCGGGTATTTCACTTTTTGATGGCATTGTTTTAGACGGTGATCCAACAGCTGGATTTCCTTCTCGATTTCCTTATGGATTTCTATATGGATTTCTTGAATGTTGCGTCTAGCACATGTAATCACATCCAACAGTGTTGGAAATTCCGTGACCTTCAATTAGTCTTGCGGAATGCTTCGGCAATTTGCTTGTTGACTATGGGGTCAATAGCGGAGTGTCGCCTACTCAGGGCTTTCCGTAGCTGGATCGCTGCCTAAACGGCCGTCGTCATTGAGACGCTGCAGCAAGGGTTTCACTGGTGCCAGTTCTGTCCCGGGGGCGGAAAAATAATGACCATAAACCATCACAGAGGGGCCGCCGCCTCAGCGTTGCCGGGATTACGGTAAAAAGGCCGCACCGCCACTACCCGTAGGGACTTATTTAATATCTATAATTAATTTACGTCAGAACTAACCAGCCGCGCAGAATTCTCACAACGGCTCGGTGCGACGACGACAGTAGCAGTGCCTCTCATTCTAACCTCCTACCCGTACCTATACTACCAGGTACTCTGGACATCCTCGCCTGACGGATCGCTACTGGTACTCCAGATCGAGCGCTATCTTGTACCTGCCCGTTGTGAGAAGTCCTGCCAGCAACGAAGTTCTCTGCCGCGCAGTGTCTGCGACGTACCAGCAAGGCTACCCAGGCGGTCCCGCAAGGCTCACGCGCTCAGCCGGCCCCTGGCGGCCGCTCACCTCTAGCGCGGCGCACCCCCAACCTAGCGTCCCGCGCGGGGGGGTGGCGCAGCGGCTGGCCGCCTGGGCGGCCAGGATGGCGGCCCGCAACGCGCCGACGCCAGCGGAGATGCCGCACATTCCCGTGGACGAGCTGCTGGCTGCCGCGGCGAGCGAGCTGGTGCCGGGGCAGCTGCTGGCGGGCGAAGGCTTCAGCCTTTTCGAGGCGATGAGCGCCATCGTCATCGGAGACCCAAAGATGGACGGCGGGTGGGTAGCGGTACAGGGTGTGTGTGCCCTGCCACAGGGGGGGGGGGGGGGTTCAGACTACCCGTCCAACACACTTAGACGTTACACGGGCTCCACAGCCAGCTACTTCGCCCCCCCTTCCCCCCCCCCCCCCCCTTCGGCACGCGAGCTGCTGGTCACCCATTTGGAGGCTGAGCGTGCGCCTGCCCACTCCTCCCTGCTCCACAGCCTGCACCGCTGTGACGTGCCAGTGGACGCGCTGCTGGAAGGGCAGGCGGCCCCAGAGGGCCTGTCCGTGGGCGCGCTGCTGGGCGTAATGGATCGCTTGCTGCAGTGCGAGGCCAGCTGGCATCGAGGCAGCCCGCTTGCACAGACTGTTTACACTTCCCTCTTCCTGCTTCGCCTGGAAAGGTGCCGCCCTGCCACTCGCCGCAATTCCCTGCGCTGCCAGCCAGCTGGGCCGCCTGTGCCGCGGAGTGGATGGCTAGGAGAGGATAGGGACGGGCAGCCGGGTGGCAGCCCTCTCCCTCCCCCTCTCTCCGACAGCAGGCATGCTGCGGACCATCCTCTGACGGCCGACCCCAAACCCCACCCCACACATTCCCAGGACTGCGGCCAGCCCATTGTTGCACACCTATTGCAGTGGTGTGCAGGCAACAGCACAGCTTGTGCGCAGCCTTGTGCTGGCGGGTGGCGTATGCATGGTGCCAGCTCCCCCTCCTCTATCTGAGTCTGCCCTTTTCCCCTCCGCTCCGCCCTGTGAGGGTCCATCAGACTGACCCCGCTTGCCGTGCTATCCCTCGTCTCTGCTTGGTGCATGGACCAGGAGGAGGACTTTCTGCCGCACACCGCCGGGCTACCCCTGAAGGAGGGCAGCAGCGCTGGTCGCCGGGCCACCATCAGCGCACTAGAGAGCCTGGAGGAGGCGCTGCTGGGCAAGTGGCCGGGCCAAGTGCGTCCTGTGCCTTCCCTTCGTGCTCCCTGTCTCGTGGCCAACAACCAATGGAATAGCACTCATAGACCCTTTCGGCCTTGAAGACTGACCACACACATACCCCCCCCCCCCCCACTAATGCTCACACAATCACACACTGCCAGGAGCTGCTGCTGGGGCCGCTTGTTGTGGCACCAGAGCAGGCATCAGCTCTAGCTGCACGGCTTCGATTTCGGCGGCTTTTGCTGCTGGGCCTGGACGGCGTGGTTGGTGGCGGTATTGCTGGTGCTGAGGCAGCAGGGCGCGCCTTTGCGGGCGCCGCGGGGGAGTTGCATCATATGG
This sequence comes from Tetraselmis striata, assembly GCA_006384855.1. Taxonomy (NCBI): domain Eukaryota; kingdom Viridiplantae; phylum Chlorophyta; class Chlorodendrophyceae; order Chlorodendrales; family Chlorodendraceae; genus Tetraselmis; species Tetraselmis striata. The sequence goes on from VCJN01000418.1 coordinate 126,108, forward strand.
CGGAGAGTGCCAGGATGGGCGAGCCTGAGCCGCCGGGCTTCCACCCTGACGTAAACCACAGCAAGGTCTCAGCAGCGCCCCCACGGGCAGTGCAGGTCCCCCCCCCCCCCCCGGGCCCCCCGGGCCCTCCTCGTCACTGCGTAATCCCCCCACCTCCCACTGGATCAGCGCCACAGCTGTGCTTGTACCCTGGTGAGACCTTTGGCTTCGCCTCGAAACATGCTGGGTAAACCCACTTTTCAGGCTGGGATGGTGGCCTTCCGTTGTGCTGGCATACAGGGTGTCTAGGATATATCAATTCAACGAAAGTACACTACAAGTCAATGAGAAAGTAGTACTCCCGGGCCCGGGGGGAGGGGGGGGAGGGGGGGGGGCAGTGTGGATGCACCCGCCTGTGTGCAGGTAGCGTGTAGAGAAGCGTTCCTCTTCTCTCTGCTGCGCAGGTCAGGCTGCAAGTGGCTGACGTGTGCTGCTTGCCCCCAGCAGCTGCTGACTCGTGAGGAGTCCAACAGCTACTTTACCACACTGCTGGAGCAGCTGGCTGCCGTGTGCCAGGCCGTGCCCATCCGCGGGTGGTGCCCGCCCCTTTCCCAAATCCCAAGCCAGTCCTGAAGACAGTGATGCCCAGACTCTGCCCTGACGGCAGGGAGCCCCCACTCTGCCCTTTGCCCCGCGGAGCAGGTTTACAGAGTTGCAGCATGTCGTGGTTCAGTTTGCACGGCGCCGGCCCAGTCCGCTGTCGAGCTCCGCGCTGTATGTGCTGCTCAGGCAGCGGCTAGAAGATCCAGATGATGGGCTGCAGCAGATGCTGCTGACAGAATTTGGGTGCGCTGGGCAGCATCCGCAAGCTCTGCCTTCAGCTGTGATCCGGGTAGTCCAGCAAGCAGGCAGAACGGTGAACAGCCCCCCCCCCCCCCCCCCCCCCCTGCCCCCCTGCCCCTAGTGAAAATAGCAATACAGGAATGTGATTTGATGAGGGAGACAATTGGCGCTCCTCCTCTTTACTGCCTCTCATGCGCAGGTTTTGGCGTGGGTGCGCATAATGTGCCTCAACCATGGGAACCAGCGCCGAAAGTTGCGACGCAGCGCGGAGGACTGGGCGGCTGTGTTCAACGCTGCAATGGCCGCTGACCAGACAGGCATGCCGCAGGTCTGGCGTCTGACGCCACCAGTCCCCCCCCGCCTTCCCCTCTGGGAGGCTCCCCTGTGCGGGGGATGCCACCATGCTCATAGCTGTGCCGCTGCTACTGTGCAGGATCTTCTGTCATGCAGGGGTTGCAGCTGGCCCCCGGATGGCCTGCCTGACGGCCACGGCGCAGTGGACGGGCCCATTGCCACTTGGGTGGAGGTGCAGGCTGCGCGTGTGATGCTGGAACACCTGCAGCTTGGATGGGAGCTGGAGCTGTATACGCCACACGAGTACTGCATGATTTTCTGGTTCGCTGTCCTACTTGCTCCCATTGCCTTTGCTAGCGAAGCATCTCCTCACTCGGCCTCCTGCACCATGCAGCCATGCCTGCCTCACGAATAGCTCACGGCTGCTGGGCACTGCTTATCCGCCAAACGAATCCCACCTCAGGATTAGGCGAGACTGCCCCCTCTTCCCCCCACCGCCCCTGCCCGGCTTCCAAGCGGGGCCACTGCTTCCCCCACCAACAGCAACGCAGTCCCGTGCCAGCAAGGTCTCCAATAGCCTGGAGAACATTTGTGGGTTAATGGCTTTAGGATTGTGTGACAACGCCCTGCACTTGAATCAACCGATGCACACCATCCGCCCGCTGCAAAGCATCATTTGACGCCTTTCTCCATCTCTGCATGTGTTCTGTGAGGTCGTCTGTGGGAGGCCCGCGTGTGTATGTTCCGGCATGGCGATACCACGGCAGCTAAATACTGCGCGTCTGCCTGCGATTGCGTGCAGGTACAGCGACTACCTGCTGGATGTTGTGGCAACAGGCTCGCGGGTGCTGATGGCTGCAAAGCACCAACAACATCCCAAGAAGGGCAAGCCAGCGCCGGCGCCGCCACGTGAGCTGGCGCACATGCAGATGGAGGTGCGGCTGCCTACTCTGCTGTCTTTCAGTATGCTCAGCGCGCAACAGACCTGGCCGTGTGCGTCATCAGTCACCGCGGGGCATCATTCCGAGCGGTGTGCCTGATCACAATGTGGCTAGCATACTCGCTGCGTTTCGCCACCATCGCATTTTGGTGGCAGTTGTAATCATATTGGCCAGAGGGAAGGGGTGGGGCTGTTGCATTGAGTTGTGCATCCTGGGTTCCAGGATCACTTAAACGTTCCGGACCATCATGGCTCAGTCATAGGCGGGGGTTTGAGGATGTGAGTGCAAGTTAGTCGGCCGCATTCAGTCCGCCATCCATCTTGAACAGGCCAAGTTGACACCGGATTGCATGTCGTGCTCCTGGCCACATTGGCTGGACGTGATTTGTTGGGCATTGTGATGGTCTGACCTATTCTCTGTGGACTATTCGATCGCAGGGGCGGGCATTTGCCTCCTACAGATAGCCCGCTGCTGACCTCGTGCTCTGTACCCTTGACCAGGTGTTCCTGATGCAGGTGGAGCGCAACGCATGCCAGGGATTTGTGCGCCTCCTGGCAGGTAAAACCCCCGCCTACCCTCGGCTGTCCCGTCCTTCTGTCCGTCTGACATGAGCTTGCCGCTCCTGGCCTGGATCCTCCCTCCCTCGCGCAGCGCTGACAGAGGCTCATGGACGATGCGATGGGAGCCCCCCCCCCCCCCCCCCCCCCCTCCACCGCCCGCCATGGAATGACCCCCCCCCCCCCCCCCTGCTCTCCCGCGCGCACGCGCTTCTCCCCTCACGCGGCGCAGGCCTGCGCTTGGCCAAGCTCCTGCCAAGCGACCAGGGCTTCTACGGCGATGAAGCGCAGCGCTATCACCAGCGCTTCAGTTTCCTGCAGTTGCTTCCACGACCCGAGCCACTATGGCACGAGCAGTACTTGAGCGCCATGGACACAGGAACTAACGAGGCACCAGACATGCTAGTGGTGTGGTTCTGCTTTACTTCCTGGCTGCCCCTTGGCTACGCAACCCAAGCCCTCTGCCCAAACCTCTCCGCCCTGCTATATGCGTGGCGTTGACACAGCTGCCTGTCCCCCATCGCAGTTGGCAGAGCAGTGCTTCCAGAGGGTGCGGTCGCAAGCAGAGCTGGGCCTGCGCGAGGTGTCCCCCTCTTTTCCCTGTCACGTTCCCAGGCGTCCCCAACTTCAGCTGCCCCCCATCGCAAACTTGGACGTACTTAGCACGGGTGCTGACCGTTGCTGCGCTGTAAGCTGTGGCAGGTGGAGTCGGGCTCCACGTGGGAGTCGGAGCTGACATCTCTGAAGCGCATCGGCCAGCAGAACACAGTTGGCATCGCAGTGCGCCCCCTGCCCACCCTGAGATGGCTCTCTCTGGAGTTTGAGCCTGACCTGGTGCCCGGAGCGATACTGACAGCGCACACTTCTTCCTGCCTGCGTTGCTGCTGCCAGGTGCTCAAGACGCTGATGCTCAAGGGCGCCTCGGCTAGCATCTCCTGGGACATGCACCACCACCGCCACTTCCCGGTATTGGGTATCAAGCAGAAGGTATGGCGGCAGCCTGTGAGCGTGCACCCTAAGTCCCCTCCCCCCCCCCCCCCCCCCCCACCTCCCTCCTTCCTCCCCGAGGTTTCTCCTTCTCCTGCTGCTTCGAGGCTATGGGCTATTCAGGGTATGAGGTACCCGTGTCCTACTCCCACCTACCCTCGCATCCTGATGTGAAAGGAGTGACAGTTTGTTTATAAGCCTTACAGATAAAACCTGGTATGAAGCTTGAGTTTCACAAGTGTGGCGCCTGACACTGTGATGCATGCGATTGTTGTGCGTCCCTGTGACACACAGGTGTAACTGGGCAAATGCGCCTCCTTGCAGGTTAGCGCCTTGTTTACATGCTCGGCGACTCCAGAGTCTCTGCTGAGTGCACATTGCCACCACAGGGAAGGGGAGGTCCGGCAGGGGCCATAGCCTGATTATGTGCTGCCTGCGCAGCATCACTAAATGGCGGCGCAACCTGCGGGCCTGCTGACGTACCTCGGGGCATCCCGGGCTGGCGAGGCAGGGAAGAGCTGTGCTTGTTACCGCATAGAGACTTGGGAGGGCAACCCCAGCCTGCCTTGTGGATGAAGTAGTTGATGCTTGGTAGCGCCTGGGAGACGCGGAGCGGGCAGTGGCAGGGCCACGCGAGGTTGCGCCGCCGTCCCTTTGCGCCCCTACACCCTTGGCTTGGTGGTGAGCGAGGGCATGTCAAAGATGCAGGCTGGCACGTCCAGGCCCGCATTGCCATCCACCCGCCTGCACACGCCGCCAGGCCATACGGATGTCAGCACGAGTTCACAGGGGTGTGCACCCTCCTCAGAGCACTAGCGCCATCAACTGTAGACAGCGCCATAGCATGTATGGAATGGGTACCACATGCGCATATATACTAGGGCGTACGTACGGGTTCCCCGCAATACACTAGATGGGCACTGCTTGAGTAGTACACGAGCTGCAGCCGCACAACTTGCAGCACCGTGGCAAACATATATCGATGTACCTGTGATTTAGTAAATACCATAAAAATGATGTCCGGATGGTTAGCATTGCAGTTTCGGGACCGTGAAACAACATTGCGGAATTGTATGTGTACATTTCGGATGGCTCTATTGAAAGTATATACCTCTTGACCCAAGTCGAGGTGCAGCTTAAAGCTGGGCCTCAAGCTGCTTATTCGTGCGCCGCAGGAATATTACTCAGAAATTGTCGGTCAGTCGATTTACACACGCCCCATTAAGAAATTCACCTGGGTCGATGGGCCTTGTCACTAAATGTAGCTGGAAAACAAACGACCACCTACCATGAGGTGCTCCATGTGTTAGTTGCTGTGAAGGAAACAAAACGCAGTAATATCTGGTGAAGTAGAAGCTGGCCGGATCACTTGGGTACACTGATGAAAGGTGAACCACGAATGCGAACGCTGCAAGATCTGGGGCATGGACATAATATGAACCACCTGCCAAAGGCTGACCTGAAAATGAACGACGACGACGCAGAGCTGGACATGCCCCAGAAGTACCAACATTGCGAGTAGCCATGCACCCGTCAGAATCAACAAACAGTCCCTCGCTACGGTACCAGAAATACCCATGTCCCATTCCGATTATGGTGTCTTGGGCTTTGGCCACCAAGCAAGGGGGGGGGGGGGGGGGGGGGGCGTACAGGATCTCTAGCCGGGGCAACTTGCACAGCTGCTGCGGTAGCGCTTGTAGGCAGTTGCCGCTGACACGGAGGGTCTTGAGGTTGTGCAGCTCGCCAACAGATGACGGCAGTTGCGTAAGCTGGTTGCTGTTCAACCACCTGATCGCGGCACATCCACATTAACAAAGGGAAAGAACGGCGACAAGGGGGGAGGGGGACAGTGCCGATGGGAGAGTGGGTGTGGGAGGCGCACAGCCGAGTGAGCATGGAGCAGTGGCCAATGGCAGCAGGCAGCTCCGTGAGGTTGTTGCACGACGCCATAAATGTCTCCAAGAGACGCAAGTAGCAGAGGGAGGGCGGCACCACTGTGAGTTGGTTCTCGTCCACCACCCTGTATGGCACCTGAGCCAGTCAGTCCCACTCAGCGGCCACACTGCACTCTGAGACGGGAGAAGCACAGGCTGGGGGGGGCCCACAGTGTCTTGAGGCTCTTCAGCTGGCCGATGTCGTCGGGGAGGCTCGCTATCCGGTTGCCGTCCAGCCACCTGCGCAATCGGATGGTCGTACGGCTGCTCAGCCACGAGCAAGTGGGTGCTGCTGCTGCCGCCAGAGCAGAGGATTGGAGGGATTCGCAGAGGGGGAGGAGATGGGCGGGGGGGGGGGGGGGGGGGCGTACAGCGCCTCAAGCTGCTGCAACTTGGTGATTGACCCTGGAAGACCCTCCAGCCGGTTGTTCTCCGCATTGAGCTTCACGAGCGCCGTGAGCTCGCCTAACCGCGCCGGCAGCTCGGCAAGCTGATTGTGCCCTATGCCCAGTACCGTCAGGCGTGGGAGGGACGCAATCTCGTCCGGTAGTGATGACAGCTGATTATGGTTGAGCTGCAGTTCTGTCAGGCTGCCTAGCTTGCCAATCTCGTGCGGCAGGGACTTGATGGAGTTGTAACTCACGTCCCTGCAAGGAGATACGCGGGCAGGGCGAGGTGCTTAGGCATCCAAAGTACCGCAAATAGGTTTGCTGTCAGGCGGCTCGGCGTTATGGACTACTCACAGCTTCTCCAGGCAGGCCAGCCTGGCAATGGCGGGCGGAATGCGCTCCAGCTTGCCCGTTACCAATGATAGCACCTTCAGATGGCTCAGCGCGCAGGCGCTCGTCGGCAGGCTGGCGATACCAATGTCCTCAAGCTCACTGCGGTGCCGCACAGGAAAGCAATGTTAAGGGAGCGCGGGCGGTGTCGGTGAATTAGGGCCTCTTGCAGTGGCTGCTGGAGCTAGCATCACGATAAAGACAAAGACCAGGAAATCCGTTTGTGAAGCGATGCCAACGCAACCGTGTCACGAGCGGCAATGAGGCAACCACCGGTGCCTAGCCCAATATGCATGGTTGAGGTCAAAGTAGGTCAAAGTAGAAGCCACCTATGCGCCATGTGTTTGGCCCAAACGCGAAAGAGACAGGCAAGCTGACAACGCGGTGCCTAAACATCGAAGACGCACATTATGCCATGTCCAAAGTGCAATATCACTGGCACACTCGCTGGCGCATGCACTGTACTCTAGCGCCAGAAAGCCTAGAAGAATTGCAGTCTCATGAGTGGTCCGGCGGCGCCGGGGGGGGGGGGGGGGGGGGGGGGGCTCACAGCGAGACAATCTGGCCTTGCTTGACAGTCACACCGTTCCATCGACGGACATCCGTGGCTATCCACAAGTCGTGCAAGCCCGACTCTGGGTTGTCCTCTAGCAGATCGCTCAACGCAGCCTGAATCACAAAAACAAAAATGTGCAGGTGAACACTGAATGACCAAATGGGTTCCCTCAAAACCCTACACATCAACAAACAATGCGCAAACCACACAGATTCTACCCACCTGCCCATCTACTGGATGTTTGGCAATCGGAGGCCCAGCGGCTGCCTCAGGCTGTGCCTTGTGGGCCGGTGGCCCGAGAGACGGTCGCTTTGCCGTTGAGCATGGGGAGAGCGGCGGCCCGGCAAGCAAGGTCTTGGGCTGGTCTGGCCGGTTATGGGGGATCTGCAGGGATGTGAGGTGCTGTTCCGTCCGTGCACTCAGGTCCAGGCTGAGGTCCTCCACTTGGCTGGCCAGCAGCTCGCTCCGCTCCTGCGCTGCCTGAAAAAACAGGCAAGAGAGATGGTATGTCCACCGTGATCATGCCCGTGTGTTGCTCACCCGTTCACCCTAAATGTGTCACAGTACCGCATTTTTTCCCCGATTCTACAGACTGCAATCCCTGTGCTTCCTTTGTTGATGGCGACACAGCCGCACATCCAGAGACAATGTTGCCCCTGCATCCATGGCCATGTCAGGTATGTATGCGGCCTGCTCCTATGCCATGCTCATCCCGGCTTGGTCTGCACCCGGTCTGGAGTACGACAATGAATGGTACCCCCAATCCACAGCAGCCTTCGTGCAGGCAAGCATCCGAGCATGCCATGGTCCACAACCCAGCCACCTTGGACAATACGCAGCGGAAACAAGGGGGCTGACCTGGAGCTGGTGTTTCGTCTGAAAGACTTCGAGTGCGGCCTGCTCCAGCAGCTTTGTCTTTGCCTGGCAGCACAGATGTCCATACAGGATGGGATTCCAGAAATTGATGGCGGACAGTTAACACAAACCGACATGGTTCCTCCTCCGCAACCGGGCGCGTACCTGGTACTGTTCCTTTATCTGTGTGTTCTCCGCTTCGACACTGCTGACATTTGCCTGCAGCGAGGAGGGAACGTGAGCAAATCACGTGAGTGGCCACAAGAGAAGGATGAGAGCAACAGGCATAGTATCTGTCAGGATCTCATTCGACCATAACGAACCACTCCTTATCCTGTTGACCCCCCTTCCCCCCACCCTCCCACCCTCCCACCCTATCTCCCAACCCCCTCTCTTTCATCTTCTGTCCGCCACTTTTTGCTGGCACACTTACCTGCAGCTGGCTTTGTCTCAGCATTGCAGCGCTGAGCTCCTGCGCATTCACGACTCGCTGCTTCTCCGCAGACTCCAGCAGCTGCTGGTAGCCCTGCCCGTCATCAAGGCATCGCCCACAGTCAGCGTGACGCTTTGTGTCCACATGAAGATGTTCTCTCTCGCATGAAAGGAAAGTGACGTAGATGAAAACAAAGCATCTGCCCTTAAGGGCGTGCCATGCACTAAAGCTCGGTGCAGCAAGAGCGGCCGAATATGCTTTCTGGGATGATGTGTACGCCACCCCTCTATGATCTAATAGTATGGTATGATGCGGCTTTAAGCCGCGCCCAGCTCGGCGGCCTTGGGATAGCGAAAACGCATCATCCGATAACACATTGAGCCCACAGCGACAGGCCCTTATTTGCTGTATCAGCACACATTGTCAGCCGCGATCCACAATGGCGTGCTATACACAGCTGGGCGTGCACAGCGTGGTGTAGCAAGCGGGAAGCAACGCGGGCCTTCATCACAACTATATGCAGCAGGAAGTTCCTTCGTGTATCTGTTGATGTGGAAGTCGGTAAGGGCGTTTACTACGGTATGCGGCTCACCTTCAGCTGCTCCGTGAGCTGCGAGACCACAACCTTTTGCCGCTCCAGCTGCTGGACCAGCCTTTCATTCTCTGCCTCCAGAGCCTGTTGCCGATGCGATGCCTGCAGGAGCTTGCAATGCTCCTGCTAGTGGGTACGAACAGCTACTGTTGAGCGCAGTGGCACTGTTAACGCTGCACCGGGCTTCGCAAATTGAACTCCGACAAGCATTTGCGTGCAGCCGCCATAGTGTATGGACCACGGTTGCGCGGAAGTGGCCCTTAAGGCTTTTAAGTTAAGGCTGAACTTAGTTCAGTGTGAGTAATGACGCTGAATTAAGCGGAAAAGACCAAAGCTGGAATTAACTAAGGGCCGGAATTCAAGTATTAACGCTGAGTTCAGCCTAAGCTGAGGGCCGCACAGACAAATACGAGTGCCACGCAGTGGTCACAGTTGCACTGATGGCTGAGCCAGAATTCAGCCTATTTCAGCCCGAATCGGGACGGGAATTGAGCTTAGACCACTTTTGGGAGGTTTCCGCCGGAACTTCATTGCCCATGAATTTGAACTTGCGCCAGATGTACGCAGTGTGGAGGCCATTCCGCACAACCCTGGTGTGGACCCGAAAGCGCCTGTTGCCAGTTCGTCTATTTCGCACCACAGGACACACGGTACTTAGCACTCAGGCACCGCTGCGCACCTGAAGTGCTCGCCTCAGATCATTTACCTCCGCTGCCGCCCTGGCCGCTGAGGCAAGGCTCTCAGCCTTGGCCTCCTGTAGCATGTTCATCTCGGCTGCCATGCGAGACAGCAGCTCACTCTTCTCCTGTTTAGCCCCCGCCAAGTGCCACAATGTCAGTCACTCAACCAACTAACATATCAACTGATTCAGCGTAAAACAGGGGAAATTCAGGGTGAAATACCAAAAGCATAGCACCGGGGAAATCCCACAATACGTGGCATAGCAACATGCATGTGCGGTGGTTCCCCTGGACGTGAAAGTTCCAGCGTTTCCCATCCTTTTGCTCACCAAGTATCTACACCTGTACTAACTCCCAGTATGCACTGTGGCCCCATGCCCGCACCTGCACCTCCCTCTGCAGCCTCTCTGTCCCATCAGCAGCCAGCTTCCGCATCGAGATTTTTTCCTGCTGCAGTTGTGCGGCTTCGTCTCTTACCTTCTCAAGCAGCCGGCTATCTTCCTGTGCCACCCAGGACAAACATCAAAGCCCGTTGGAGCGTGGATCTTGTCGGACAATGCAGATTGATGTTAGGCCTGGAAGCAGCGGGCAGAGCTACCAATGCCGCTTAGCCCATGTTGCCAAGCCGATTAGATGATAAATCCCATTGTCACCTGAATCCGGATCTTCAGTTTTTCGGTTTCAACATCGGCTTCATCAGCAGCCACAGATTTTTCCTACAATGCAAATACCAAAGCAGAGCCGCGTGACTGGAGGTGGCGCCCTTGCCTTCACCATTACAGGAGGTTTGCCTGCGCACTGATAATAACAATGCCGGCCCATACCTGAAGGCTTGTCTCCAGCTTCCGGATCTGCGCAGCTGCCTTCTCCAGCAATGCCAACCGACCCTACACATATTGATGAAAGGGAGAACACAGGTACTTCATCCCTTCCGTGTATTGCTTTGTGATAACGCTGAGGAATGGGCAGTGCTCACACATCCCTGTGATCTGGTCAGGCCCTTGCGCAGGCACGTCCGGACAACAAGCCGTGCCGCAATGCCACAAGCTCATACCTTGTCAACGTGGCTGAGTTTCTGCAGCTGCATAGTGCTGCTTTCCATTTCCTGTGTTGCTTCCTGCATCACCGCCGCAGTCGAAAAGATCAAGCACGTCATGCTGAGCATGCAGCACGGCTACTACCCGCCGCTGCGAGCAAGTGCGCGTACCATGAGCTTTGCCTCCAGTGCTGCGTTTCGCTCCTTGGTTTTCTGGCCCTGCTGCCTCAGCTAAACATGCAACAAAACCAAAATGTCAAAGAAGGCAGCGGCCAGATGGTAGCATTATTTTTTGGCAAGCTTACAGGATTATGAATGTATGGACTGAGCGATTTTAATTATGTTGTGACACAGCTGTGACACAGTCGTGGGCGGTCAGTCAAACCTTATCCGTCAGCTGCCGCTGCTCCTCAAGCTCAAAGGTTGTCTTTTCAAGCTTATCATTGGATTCCTGGGAAGTGGGGTGAGGCAATGGCAAGCACCTCAGCTCACAGTGCATGAGAAAGAGGGTGTAATTCTCTGGTCAGATTTCAAACCTTACAGCACCCCTGACGTTTGATTGTCCAGCTTTGAGCTTTCCAGAACTGCAAAAATGATGGGAAAAATCAATGTGATATGGGCATAAACGTGTCACATCCATATTTTGATTGCCCTTGCGCAAAGCGCACTTCACATTTTGGAAGGATTTCACTGACAGAGCTGTGGTGCATGCCCGTAGACACATTGTTTGACATACCTTGACCTGACGAGTCAGCGCCTGCATCTGCTCCTCCATGTCATGCATCTGGGCCTCGAGGGCCTGGTTGCGTTCATCGAGGCGGTGTACACGGGCCTGCAGCAGGCTGGAGGCCTGGTCTGACGAGCAGCTCTGCGATTTGACCTCCTTGCTGGATTCCTGTAGTGCGGCTTTCTCCTCCATCAAGCTGTCATTCGTGCAAGTGAGCTCCTGCCAAGAGCAGCAGAATGCAGCATTTATTGTTAACATTATTGACACACTTAAGCCCCATCACACCTCCACCCTCTCCGGCTACATTATGTTAGGTTTTCAGGCCACGCCAGCGCCAAACAGGCTACGCTATATTCCTCACCTTGAGCTGCTGTTTCAGTATGCGTATCTCCATCACTGCTTGCTCCATCAGCTTCGTCCTCTCCTGTAATTTCGCAGATTTTTCCAGCGGTTTGTCAGCGGATAAATTACGTTATTGCCGTGCACCCTTCCCCCCCTCCCCCCCCCCCCCCCCCCCCTGGCCCTTCAGGCAGTAAAACGTAGAGCCTGTGTGGTGGTATTCCTACCAGGTTAGATTTGTCGTGGACCGCCTTCTCGCTCTCCAGACGTGACACCTGCATCTCCAGGCTCTCAGACCTGCTGACGAAAGTATTTCTGTCGGTGATGACCTTGTCGAGCTGCGGGCCATCGTCACAAAACATCTTAGTTTGCGACGTGCGCCGTCGTCGCATGGCCCTTCCGCATAAGCAGCCCCTGGCAGTCGATCGCTATCGAGGTGCCGCGTTTGATTCATGCCTGTATGTTGTGGTCCTGCACGAGCTGAGCAATCTGGGCGCGATGCGCGCTGGATGTCTGCTGCTCCGCGTCGAGAAGCCGAGCCACTTGCTCCTGCAGCGCTGTAATGGTCGCCTGCTGTTGCTTCGACGTTGCTTTGCCGAGGATACCCATCCTGGAACTGCTGACGGGGTTTACCGAGAAAACGTGCTACCCTGAATAGCTCCAGTCTGCAAACCCGAAGGTTATTGTGTCGAGGCTCGTCCCGCTCGCTCGTTGCTGCAAACACACTTTCGGATGTCAATCGGCTGGAGAAGGTCTGGACGCCGGACACTGCACTCGAGCACCGACTCTAACGTCGCTGGGTATTACGCACAGCCTCCCGATGCTCTATTCGCGCTGCAACTCTCGGCGACGACCGCCTTGCAGGCACCCTGTCGCTCGCGTTCCGACTGCCAGTCCGTGCTCACGGCGCTGAGACTGGACGGGGCGATGGCGGCCGATGGCGGCCGAGCTTGCTTCCGGAGTTGGCTCTTCGAACTAGAGCTTGTTGCGTCGCGAGCGATGACACTGCGCGTCAAGGTGACACATGGCCGCATGGGCAGGAACCAGCTGCTACTTGAACATGGTACTCTGCTGGTGCCTGGTACCGGTACCGTACGGCATCAGTAGCAATAGGAGCGTGATATGGGGATAGGCCGCGGCCTAGTTGGTGGATTTCTTCGTGTAATTGATTATTTAACTAGCGGTAGGGGTAGCCAGCAGTACAGGTTGATGATACCGGAAAAGAGCAGGGGGCTATTAAAGCCCCCAACAGGATAAGGACTGCCGAATTTAGTCCCTAAGGGTTAGCCGCCCCGCGCTAATGATACCACGACAAATCCTTCCTAATCGTATACCCCGCAAGACTATTGTACTGGGATTTATCGGTAGACCCTAATATAGCGAGTATAGCAATTAATATATCTTTTCATATGGGTATCTACTTTTACTACTTTTCATATATATTCTTTTCTTTGAGTCTTAAGTACAACTACCAGCGCCTTTTAACTATTAGTGTCTGGAACATATATATTTACGCGTATGATAATATAAATTAGTCCGCCTCGTTGATGACTTAATCCGCCCGGTTAAGAATGACATGCGCGCTGATAGTCGCTGTATACATGCGCAAGATGGGAAGGCGGCGGGTCCCGTACAGACCCGCCATACCGGTTTCTAACTACCTGCACCTGCCGCCCGTAACGGTCGCGCTCAGCCGGCATGCTCAACTCAGCATGGCTAAGCACATCACACGGTAATGCTCAAAGCAGGTACACCTAGTCCCTAAAAGCCCTAGTCGCTACCTGTACTCATGGCAGATGTGTTAAGGATTGGCACGTCGCTCACCATCAGGTCGCTACTCGTACTTTCATACAGGAGAAAGGTGGCGAGTGAGCGAGGGTCGATAGTCGCCAGATATGAAACGGTCGAGGAACTAACTCTTCCAACATGTGCATATCGTGCATGTATCAACGACACCACGTCGGGTGGTAGCAAGCAAACTCAGACTTGACATCCGGAAGGTCGAGAGAGAGAGAGGCGCGGGGGGGGGGGGGGGGGGGGGGGGGGTATTACTTTACAATACCCAGCACAACACAGTTCTATCGGCTTGAGACGAGTGTCAGAAAGCAGCTCGCACTCGTGATATCTGTTGGAGCCGGTTACACGCAATACAATGCGACGATGCGGTCAAGGTACCAGATACCACAACTGGACCCCCGCCGCTTCTAGCAACCGATACTAGGGGGTTTTCATAGCCTGCAGCATCGTTAGTTGAGTTGGGATCACATCATGGCTTACGGAGTGCGGGAGTGGGTGCAGTTTGGGAGGAAGGAGGGGGGGGGGGGGGGGGGGGGGGGGCGGGGCAACGCATTGACGCACGCACGCCGCCCGCCAGCGCACGACGCACGGGATTACTCGCATGTTTTTTGTGGAAATGTATAGGTTTCGCACCGATAATTCATTAATATTGTCATCATGTATTATCAAATTCTTGTAAAGTTGTTTTTGATTTTGCAGCACCGCCGCGCGCCCAAATAAAAGCATCATTATAGGCGTATATTACCATCTGACTGCCTCTTGCAGCTCTGGCTCCTGTAAGTATCCATAGGTAAAGTACCGCTGCTGCTTATTACATAGGATGACATCCTCAAGGACCGCCAAAGAGACTACACTGCAAGTGTGTCGCTGTTGCCAGTCCGCGTGTCTCGGGGGCGGCGCAAAATAACAAACTGCTGCTGTTACTCGCTTGCTGTAAATGTAATGCGCGATTGCACGCTCTTCTGTGGCTACTGCAAAGGACGGATAGTATTAACCACTTCTCCTTGGCAAACTAGCATCAGTACGCATATTACGCACCTGCGTTCATCAAGTGATACAGGTAGCGATTATGTCAGAACTGATGAGCACATCACAACAGCGGCGGGGCGTTTTTGTAGTTTTTCGGGTTTCGGATCACGCAAAACGGTGCTACCTCATGACATTGATTGCGATCATGCCTTGTCGAGCTGTCAACCCGGCCCACATTTTTGTTGTGGCGACTAGCGGCAATGTCATTCCTTATAGTGTGATATCGGGCATAGTGCATTTATCCCTTTGTTCGCAGGGGCAGCGTCCAACTGAGTGTTCAATGAAAGGCCGCACGGCCAGTATAACCGGCAGCCACCAAGTGTTTTTACATTGGCATGTTGGCGCTAGCGGCGCGCATGATCACAGGAGTAATTGAGTGAGCGTATTGAACATGCGGTTCTTTTTTTCTCCCCCAGGACAGGACTGGCAACAGCGAAACCTTGGCAGTGAAACATATAGTACTTCATGTTCGCTTGTACTACATAGAGTTTCTACATGAGTCTCAGCCAGCTTGTCACTGGCAGCGGAATGCATTTCGCATGCAGCAGTTATGTCTGCCAGCACAATCAAACAACATTATGTACAATTCGACAATAATGGTGATGGGTATACCATAAAGCCGTTTTCGTATATTTACGCGTAGCAAGAGGCAATTGCTGCTGCCATCGTGAAATCCAAGAGGGAGTTTGAATACTTGGGATTCATTTCCAACATATTATGGCTGCTGATGTTGGAAAACTTTAATGAGGTCACATCTGAGGATATATTTTGCCCTCAAGCATGTGGGGCTATGGCCGGTCGAAATGTTGGGCACACTGTATCCGAACTCTCCTCATTTGCAGTTGGATGCACGTATTGAACACAATGTACCAACAAACAGCCTAGCAATGTTCATACTGAAAGCCCACGCTATCTGGCTTGCTGTTCTGCTACCTACTTGTTGAGAGTATACTTGTATCAGTGGTGTGTATCGTTGAGCAAAACGTGCTATCATGCATAGATAAGTGGCTGCCTGGGTTGTCGCAGCGTCGACAGAAATACCAGCCGGGATGCTTCAACTGGGTTTTGCTAGGTCCGCCACCCTTTCATTCACCAAATTGCGACGTCTCCGCCAGGCTCTTGTTGCTCTGCTGTTCCAGTACCTCCGCCAAGTAGGCTGCCACGGTAAGCTGGTTGGGGGACTTCTTTGCCTCGTGTACAGGTGTCTCCTGCCAGCGGTCTCTTCCGAGACAGTACGGGACATTGGCAGTCAGCGGCAGCTACTATCTGTTCACAGCAGATCGCTGACATAGGCAGTTGATAAATTGACAAGGGGATAAATAGAATAACAGTTGATAAATTGTTGGGCCAGAGGGAGGGAGAGGGCCAGGTGTTAACCTGGCATGCAGATCCGCCCCAGACGCGACCAGAATCTTCACAATCGTCAGCATCCCTTCTGCGCAGGCAATGTGCATCGGTGTGCGACGGTCGTAATCGCCCTCGTTGGGATTGGCACCAAAGTCTAGATAGAGCTGCAAGAGATCTGCTTGGCCCCTGTGTGAAATACAACGAGGGCGAGGGGGATTGGATTGCATATCTTAGTGCCTGCATTGTGTCCATCTATCTATGTTGTCCAGCACGTGGGCTCAGCCGTCAAGACAACGCCTCCAACGAACACAGCTAGGTGAAACTTATTACATCGCACTGCTTGCCCTCTGACAGTGGCATTGGTACTGCCGCTCTGCCTCTCACCTGAACACTGCGTTGCACAGCGCAGATCCAGGATCCTCTAGGTTCAGCTCCGCCCCATTGCTGCGCAAGAACTCAGCAGCCGCGCGGTGTCCATGCTTGACGGCATCATGCAGGGGTGAGCAGCCCATTGCGTCCTGGTGACAGCCATGCACCAACAGATCCACAGCAAGCCAGTCAGGAACGTGCCCAGTAGTTGGCAGCGTTGCGAGCTACTGGAAGCAATTACTGACAGATCCTCGTTTCCATAGCTCCATAAAGCATGTAAATGGATTTGCACATACTGGACATTGCCTAAAGGCTACATGAATGGCATTAGAGCAGATTGGTCGAATGACCTTTGTGTTGACGTCCGCGTCGATGTTACAGACCAAGTGTTTGAGAATGGGAAGACGTCCATATGCAGCAGCGATGTGGAGTGGCCGCCGGCCATCGTAGTCACCACTGCACCCACATACTTGCTCAGGCACGCCATGAGTAAAAGGGCGGGCAGAAGAGAGCGAAGGGAGGGGGATAGTTGCTCACAAGTTGATGTCGTGCTCAGGATCAGAGTTCAACAGCTGCTTCATGTAGGGGAGGTCGTTGGTGGAGGCTGCATAGCACAGCTTGGTCACCATATCTGTCCGGCGGGCGGTGACGTATGAGGCCACCTGGTGCAGGTGAGGAGGGGAGGGGTGTACTGCCAGTCAAAGAGCTTGGACATATGGCCTGCGGCGTCTACGCGACTTGTGCATCTGGTTAGTAGCCAACCAACCCAGTGCTATTCAATGTGAAGCATCGAGGTAGACCTCAAGCACAAGGGCTAGTGAACCACAGAGGGCCTGACCTGCCGGATGCGCTCGCTGACCTCTGGCTCAAGCACAGGGTCGATACCTCGCAGGCAGCTCTGCAAATTGTAGCACGCCAAGCGGTGGCTCAACTTGTTCTGGGTGCACGCCTGGCGGAGCGCAGCAACGGGGATGACCAGTGCCTTCACGAGCGTCCGCGAGAGATAGGAGTATGCCTGCGTATGTGCAACATGTGATCAGATGCTGCACTAATTTATGCCTATGGGGATCACACGGATGCAGGGAGCAGGTTTAACTGACCGCAGGAAAGTCGCATAGCGCAGTTTCGTCTCCAATAGTGGCACCCTCGCCTATGGCCCAAAGCTGGACACCATCCTTATTGAGCACTTCGAGCGATCCTGACATTATGTAGTACAGGTGAGTAGAGCGTTCGCCGGCATTCAGCAGCCAGGAGTCTGGGAACACAAACTCCATGTAGGCCGCCTGTGAAATAGCGTCTATGAAGGACTCCGAGGTGCCCTGTTGTCGGGTAAGAAGTCCCGGGGGGGGGGGGGGGGGGGGGGGGGAGTCACACACAAAGGTATGGCTTCATCTGGGCAGCGGCCACCCTGCTTCTGCAAGAAGGAAGCGCTGCAAGGTAGATGCTGGCTGAGTGAAATGCTATGAGCGGGGCTAAGATTGTGGCCTGCAGCCAGCACAGCTGGATGGCAACAGGGGAAGATGTTTGTGCAGGCATGGGGCTTGGCTCTAATGAGCGGGGTGCACCACTGTCAGGAAGCAGCCGCCCCACCTGGAACAGGCCGCAGGAGGACAGTTTGCCTTTGTACAGGCTAGCTAGGATTCGGCTGCGGATGTATGGAGCGCAGTGGTCCAGCACATCGTCACGCTCCACCTGCATCTCGCGCTTTAGCTTGAGGTGCTGCAGCGCCATGGCCTTGAGGTCGTCACTGATCCCCTGTGGCCATTGCGCATGTCCGCTCAGCCAGCCACTTTTACAGCCTGTTTGCGTTGAGGGCGGGGGAGTGGAGATAGCCTCAGGGACACAGCACTGCGGGTACCTTGTGCTTCATGTACGCCTTGAGATGGCTCATGATGCCGCGGTATTCCAGACTGGAAGAGTCATCCTTCGTGACCAGCACCGTCATGTTGCCAACGATGTAGGCCGTCAGGCCAATATTCAGCACCTGACACCGTCACAACGGCAGCGGACTCAGGGATGAAGTCTGAAACATAATGTATGTGTTCCCAGGCAATGTCATGTGGCTGAGAAGACGTTTTGGGCGTGCGGCTCAGATTTTGCATGCATGGCCGGAGGTGGGCCAGACGGGGCGGTACCATCATGCACACAGTGTACACTCGCTCTGTATCGTTCACTGGCACAAGGTCACCGTATCCCGTGGTGGATAGCGTGGTAAAAGTCCAGTACACTGCGCTGAGATAGTGGTCCCAGGTCGTCTGACAAAGCGAGCAGTAAGGGCCAATCAGAGCACACACACAGCATCATGCTTGGAGCGCATCTAGACAAGGGGACGCACACACCGGAATGGGCGCCGGCATTTAAAACATGCTGCGGAAATCGCATTCATTGATTCGGAAGTGGGGTCCGTAGGTGTGTGGCTTGGGGAAGGGAAAGCCAAGGGGGGGGGGGGGGGAGGGGGGGCGGGGGGGGGCACCTGCCCAGGGCGATACTCCCCAAAATGGAACGCCCAGGTGGTTTCGTCAAAGTTATTAGCGTAGGCAAGGTACCTACATCCAACCAGGGACAGAGAGGCAAATGCGCACTCTGGTTGGCACAAGTCTCTTCCTGATCCTGGCATGGTGCTTTAGCGGCAGGGCCTTCACACAGGTCAAAGCCGGCGCGCTCCCACCAGAACCCGCACGCCTCCCAGTGCGCCATGAGAAGTAGGACTGAGAGCAGGCGGAAAATCACCGCTGTGTGGTAGTTCAGGTCGATCTGCAAGGGGTTGGGGGACACTTGTTTAGTGCTCATCAGCAGTGTCCACCCACCATGCAGCGATAGCTTGGCGAGGATGCTGGAAGGTTTACGTTTTTCTCCATGCTCCCCATTAGCGAGACAGCTCGCCTGAGTCGGAGCAGCCGGAAGAGGCCGCACGCCAAGGCAGCGTCGCTTGCGCCGAAGGCCGCGATTGCCATTCTGGCATACATCACACACAGCCAGGGTAATAAGGGGTGACTGCCTCCTGCACTCCCCTCCCCCTCTCCTCCGCTACAAACACACACGCGCGCGTGAACAACATCGCCATCACAGCCTTGCACCCAATTTTGCGCCGCTTGTACCTGTCCCAAGGGAGGGCAGCGACAGCATCTAGCAAAAAGCCGCCGGTGAGGTAGTGGCATGCAACGCGATATGACGAGGTCACATAGTCACCGTCCTGGACATTGGGCTTTGCAAAGTTGAGCACCACATCGGCCAAGAAGACTACGTCCGTTGCCAGCTGGGCGGTGGTGACTCGATGATGAAATGCAAGCGCGAGGGGTCCCTGTGGAGCCATGGGGCCAGCAGCCCTGCATAAGCTGCGAGTGTGTGATACGCTATAGGAATCGCCGCCACGTCATCCTAGGGGCATGCCTGCCTCACCTCCACCGCTGCAAAGTACGCCAACAAGGTGGTGAGCGTCATCCACAAGTCCAACAAGGCACTGCCTGGGAGCAGCCACCGGCGAATCCAGCCCAACTCCGAGTAGTTAGCCGGCGCAATGCGTCCATAGCGCCGGGAACATGAAGTGCTTGCTACCTGCACCCAGTTCGTCGGACCAAACCACACGGTCACGCTCAGGCGTCGTCACATTGGCATAGCCCAATGACCATTCTTGATAGGGTTTAGGGAAGGCTCGCCAAGATGGGGGCGGGTTGAGGTGTTTGGATGCCGCAGTCCTTCGCGTGATGCGCTCGACAATACAGGCTACGGGCAAACACTGAGGTGCGACCGCGTGTTGTGACACGCCATATGTGGTCCGCCTGCTACCCTTGTACATGAGCACTATGTGTGCCGCTGGAACCTGGCGGGTCAGAGCGCGACACCATCAGGGTTCGTGGACACGCACCGATGCCTCGAAGCTCGGGGCGCTTGTGGAGTTGCGGCGCGACGCGAGCAGCGGCTCCTGAGCCTGGGCACTACCAGGGGATATGTAGGTCGTCATAGCGCGCGGCAGTGTCGGAGGCGTGGTGGTGTTGCGGATGTGTCGGCCGATCCTTTCGATCGTTTATTAATCCTTACATAATTGTTGCTCGACCCGCACGAGCAGAGCAAGTAGGGCAGGAGGCGAGCACAGGAAGCGATGTGACTGTTTGTGTTGTATGTATGATATCATCTCTAGCTACATTAACATTAATATGACATGGTCCGCGTATATATGGCGTTCGTGGTTATTGTACTTCGTCATCCATTAATCGGCGGTCCCTTTGTAATCTGGGAATACGTTTTCGGCATGCCCCCTGGATCTCACTTTTCAGGTCCAGCATACATTTCCCGTTTCTTTTGCTAAAATTCTGGAACCTCCACGGCTCATGGGGAATTGTCTCAATTCCGGGATGTGGTCCTCCGCAATCCGGTGCTGACAGGGTACAAGTAGTCGCTACATGCGAGGGATCTTTCGGACAATTTGCTCCTGATGGAGCGAACGTCTGAATAATAACCGCGGGCAATCCTTTTTTTCTGAACCCTGAGACTCACTCCAGTAATCCGGAATAAATCCAATTGTTTCCGATAATGCTGGCAAATGCCTCAGCTGCCGCGATTTGACCCCGTTCCGGTGATCTGATCCGCCTACGTGTTGATCTCGAACAGTATTTCCCCCGGCGCGGCTTCGTACGAGTTATCCGAGGGATGTGATCGTGGTTGGGGGGGGGGGGGGGGGGGGACTGGAACATGGATGAAAGGGAGTTGACGGCTCTACTCAGGCGTTGGCGGTGCCTTCCCGGCGGTAAGCCCATGTGGCCGCGGGATGCATCGGCGCGCGAACATGGTACTTGTCGGAGGGGCAGCTGCCGCGTTCTCGACCACTTCATCGCATGGCCTCCCACCATAGCCCCTCCCCCCCCTCTCTCGCCCTCGGCATGGGTGGACTACTCTTGGGACACCTCCGATCACTTCCTTGTCCTGTCTTCTTTCCCCGTGGGCGCCATCCATGAGGATACCTGCCCACCTCCCATGCATGAACGCCAGTCTGCAAGGTCCATTCCCAAACCGGCCCACGGTGACTCTCCCTCTGAATGGCCCAAGCCGTTCCACGATTTTGTCACCGCTAATCCGTTCGCGGTGCTCACCCCTCTAGATGACCCACCGGTAGACGGCGGCCCCCCGGGAGGGGGGGGATCCCTAGACATCGGCGCCGACCACTTTATCCAGGCAATATGGTCGGCGGCGCGTGGGGTAGGTGCTGTTACCAAGCCCATGGGTCGTGGCCTAGGGCCGCCGCTGCAACGGTCTATCCTAGGTGCGATTAATCGTCGGCGCATGGCCTTTATGGCGTGCCGGGGGACTAGGGGCCCTCGAGATGCCGCTCTAGCGTCGGCACATTATTATGCTGCTGCACGGCATTGGGTCCGGACACTAGTACGTAATAACCGCCGCCGCCAGAGGGAGCGGGCCGTGCTAAAAGCGGTTCAGGCTTTTAAGAAGGGTGGTGGGAGACGGGAGTTCTGGAAGTGGGCGCGCTCTCTCCGTAAGGGGCAGGGTTCATTCGAGGGCGCGAACGACCAGCCAGTACGCGATCCGGTATCGGGGGTACTTCATACCGAGCCGGGCGAAATCAATGCGTGCTGGGCGCGGCACTATCTGGAGCTGCTGCGTGACCCCCACCCCCTAGCACAACGGGTTGCGATATACCGTGCGGCGTGGGGACACCGCCATGGTACATCGCCACCCATTGCCCCCGCACTAAACGGGATTAACGGGCATATAACCTGGAAGGAAGTAGTCAAGGCTCTTAGGCGTTTAAAAAATAATAAGGCCCATGGGCAGGATGGGATCACTGCGGAGGCTTTAAAATTGGCGATATACGCCCCAAATAGCCATTTTGGCAAGGCATTGCTGGCCTTAATTAACGGGATATGGACTAAGAACTATATTCCCCAGCAGTGGCGTAGCTCGGCCATAGTATCGGTGCCCAAGAAAGGCGACGCGACCGTTATGGACAATTATAGGGGTATTTCGATTATGGGTGCCGCTATGAAACTCCTTATGACCGTCATTACCCAACGCTTGCAAGACGTCTGCCAAGCTAAAGGGATCATCCGCCGTTGGCAAGCGGGTTTTATGCGGAATGAGGAGGGCCCCATGCAAGTCGCCAGCTTGTTCGATATCGCGGCTCGTCGCCAAGCGGCACGTCTACCCACGTACGCGGGTTTTATTGACTTTAGGAAGGCATATGACACCGTACCTCATGAGCTTTTATTCTTAAAACTACAAGCCATAGGAGTTACGGGTCATATGCTTACCTTCATTAAAACTTTATACACGGATAGTATGGCACGGGTCAAGACATGGGTGGCCCCGGGAACACTATCAGACCCCATACCCTTAGAGCGTGGTCTCCGACAGGGATGCCCCGCTTCCCCCATCCTGTTTAACATAATTATTAACGATATATTCGATGGGGTAGAATATCTAGGGTGTGATGTACCAGGATGCACCGACACATTAGCGGCAAGGCAATCACTGCGGGTGCCAGGTCAGTTATACGCGGACGACGCTGTAGGTATCACATGCTCGTTCGATAACCTGCATGCCATGTTCGCCCACTTCTCGCAGTGGGCGGAGGACCATTTTATGGGGCTTGGGGTACTTAAGTGTGGGGTGATGGCATGAGGCCGATATTCCGATGAGACCGCGTTACGCGAACAAGCTGCCCGATGGCAGCTTGGGGGGGAACGGGTATCGGTTGTAAATAAATATAGGTACTTGGGTACGGTCATTACGTCGGATTTAGGTATGCAGCACATAGTAGACGACCGGGTTAAGAAGGGTACACGCGCCATTGAGGCGCTCGATTCGGTACTAGTCGGTGGACGGGACATAATTCCTATTAATGTGCGTGTGTCGGTCTTTAAAACCTGTGTACTGCCGGTTTTAACTTATGGGTGTGAAGTATGGGGCATGGATAGAACTAGCGGCGCAAATAAATTACAAACCGTACTCAATCAGTGCTTGCGGTGCCTCATTGGGGTGGGTAAAAGCTCCCCTGGGGTGGCCACTGCACCGATGATGCGGGATTTGGATATTGCGCCCATAGAGGCTACGGCCGCTGCGACACGGGCTCGGGCATTCCTTAAAGCATCCGACTTGAATACATGTATAACCCATTTAGTAGATCAGCCAAGTCGGGCGCGCCCTAACACGTGGACGTCGGGGACTGTGCGGTGGTTAGATCGACTAGCTAGGGCGAACGTAGGGCTAGTTGAGGGGGCGCACCTTCCACTTGAGTGGAGGTCACTAGCCGCGCGCGATGCCGCTTAACTAGCAAAGGCATCGGTGTGGGCGCGTTACGAATCGTCGGCATCGTTAGCACGCAATAAAACCTGGGGTATATATGTCCATGCATCTTATGCGTCAAACCCGTTGCCACAGTACGATGTGGGTGTCCCCGCGGGGGTTGTGGCCGGGTTGCACATCATGATACAATTACGCCGTTGAGTATTTCCCACTGCCCGCCGATTGGCCCGGATTCATGCCATGCCTGAGCGGTTCCCGGAACACTGCCCTGCATGTGGCGGAGGTGAATATGAGACTATCGAACATATGTTGGTGGAGTGCCCGCGGTGGGGGTATCACCGTCATAGTTTTGGGTTGTTAGTTCCGGAGTTCAGGGATTTTATTAGTAGTCAGGTTATTGCGTCAACACCTGAGGACTTCACTGCCTTTATTTTGGGCGCCCCCCCCTCCCTTCACGGCGCCCTGGATTTTACTGGGAATGGGAAATTTTTTCAGCTATGGCGTCGGGCCCTCGCTTACATTGCCTTTTTTGTTGCACATGTATCGCACTCCCGAAATGCTTTGCTCCGCGGGTTGGGGCTTGCCCCAACTCGCATTACTCGAATGGGCCGACGCCCAAACGGGTAGGGCGGACCTTTCGTGGTCAGTGCCGGGTATTTTGATGGCAGTGTTTTAGACGGTGATCCAACAGTATTGGAAATTCCGTCACTGGCCTCCAATTAGTCTTGCAGAATGCTTCGACAATTTGCTTGATGACTATAACGGAGCGTCGCCTACCCAGGGCTTTCCGTAGCTGGATCGCTGCCTAAACAGCCGTCGTAGAGACGCTGCAAGGGTTTCACTATTACCAGTCCTGTCCCGGGGTCGAAAATAAAAAATTTCCCCCGGCGTCCCTACCGGCGCAGTACCTGTAGATTGGGTTTCCCCGGTTGATGCATCAGCCCTTCGGGGTGCGAATGAGGCAATGGTTTTTTTCCGCCCCCGGGACATGATTGGTATCATTGAAACCCTTGCAGCGTCCCTACGACGGCCGTTTAGGCAGCAATCCAGCTACGGAAAGCCATGGGTAGGCGACGCTCCGTTATAGTCATCAAGACCACGAAAGGTCCGCCCTACCCGTTTGGGCGTCGGCCCATTCGAGTAATGCGAGTTGGGGCAAGCCCCAACCCGCGGAGCAAAGCATTTCGGGAGTGCGATACATGTGCAACAAAAAAGGCAATGTAAGGGAGGGCCCGACGCCATAGCTGGAAAATTTTCCAATTCCCAGTAAAATCCAGGGCGCCGTGAAGGGAGGGGGGGACCCCGCCCAAAATAAGGTGTTGACGCAATAACCTGACTACTAATAAAATCCCTGAACTCCGGAACTAACAACCCAAAAGTATGAGGCAATGGTCTACGGGCTATGCCCGACCGACTGCAGTTGGCGCAAGAGGTCAAGCGCTGGGGCGGCTTCGGCCGATGCCCTGGGGCGAACTTTACTTTATTTTTACTTTTTATCTGTAGACTGAAAATACGAAAGTTGTTCTTATCCGTATCTGGTGGTGCGCCTCACAAAATTCCGGCTTTGTCCCGGTGGATCTGCATGCCGAGCTTGATTTGTTTTCGTCTCCCGTCTTAGTTTACCCGTCCTAGGGTCATCATACCCTGCCCTCAAGTCATTTCTATCGCCGCCTGGGCTACTATTAAAGCCCTACTTAGGGCGTGATGCGCGATTTTTGGCCTATATTAACTATCGTTGTTGACCTTGCTGAATATACACAATGATCTTCCCTGTCTTTTGATCTCCAGCACGTGTTGTGCCTCCGCATGAATGGCTTGGCTGCGGTCGCGTCGATGGTGGCGGACGATCTCGAGAGAGTTGTTGTCTCAGGTGAGAAGCGGGCTTGCACGCGACTTGTACGGTGGGTGGGAGGGAGAAGAAACGCAAAGGGGGTGTGGCGTAGCGTGCCGTAGTGACAGCAGGATGGAGCTGGAGCTGGGTGTGACGTCGCACATATGCTCAGTCTGCCCCGCGCTTAGCTACATGATTGTGTAGCCAACCCAATCGACCCATTGTATGCTCTTTTTTTCTCCGTGCCTATTCATGTGCAATGTTCCGGGCACCGTTACCCGACACTCCCGTCGTATGTCTGTTGCTTTTAAATACTCAAATATATATTTAGCCCGGCGACATCTACCTTTCACGGCGTGTACGCTGCGTCATGTTGTGATTAGTGGTAGCTGTTACACCACTAGCGTGACAACAAGTAGGGGGGCGGCTTGCGCGGCATGCGGCGGGCGGCCTGCGCACCAGGCAATCGCGTGGGGGATTAGTTGTCCATGCTCACAGACGCAAATACGGTACATTTGAGGGGGGGGGGGGGGGGTTCTCAACTGGCTCACCCTCTCGGGAGACACGGGGTGACGACGAGCGAAATGCGTGGCCTGCGGCGGGCCGCGCGGCCTGCGGCGGGCTGCGCGGGTGCCGCACGGGCTGCCGGCGCGGCTGCGGGGGGCTGCCTGCGCGGAAAGGCTAGATTGGGGTGTGGTGCGGGGGCTAGGGCGGGCCGCGCGGGCTGCGGCGGGCTCCGCGGGGTGAGATGCGGAGGCTGTGCCGGGCCGCCACGCGGGGTGGAATGCGGGCCATTACCCGGGCGGGGGTGGGATGCGGAGTAGCGACTATACTCGTACATGCACTTGCACTCGTATGGCCCGGGACGGGGCATCACGTGGGGATGGGGCTCACCGTTGGATTCAATTATTCTTATCGTACGGCTGTATAACTAACGATCGTGGCTGGCTGGCTGGGTTAAAGTACTTAGTATTGCATCACAGTAGATAAGCGCTTTGTTCGGCTACCAACTATCGCCGCGGCCGCCCGAATACTCGAACCCGGGTGCCCGTACGGCAATAAAGCGAAGCGTACTGAGCGAACAATCGACGCTTCGCTGGATTAATTGTTGTTGTTGGCCGTGCGTGTTGAAAATACACATTGCTCTTCCCATGTATGTCCCAATTTGACCTCAGCCCTGTTTGTGTGTATTTCGGCATTGATCATGCTTGCAGTTTTTTTCCCTATATACCTATTCGCATGGCCTTTAGAGGACTGCATGATACGTGCTTTCACTAGCGGACACTATGCGGGTTCGTGCAGCTGGGCCGTAAGAGAGCTAACATGTTTCGCAAAGCCTAAGCGAGAACAAAGTTGTAAAAAATTTCAAATTTGCTGATCGCATGTCTTTCTCATCTGGCGGGACTTGCAAGAATATAAGAGGGTGGAAACGAGAGGCGCTACAATAATATATATATATACATATATATATATATATATATATATATATATATATATATATATTGGAAGGGGGGGAGGGGAGGGGGGGGGAGGTAATGGAATGTCATTGCCTTATTTGGTCCTCGCACTTCATACTTCTCTGCCGCTTTTATTACGGTGTTAAGAAAACTAGTACATGACCCAGTGTTGCGGCACGAGAGGATAATGTCTGCGGCGTGCGGTCTCTACTTCGGATTGCATGCTGCCAACATGACTTGCCCCCCACGCCCAACCCCTTCAGCCGTCGGCATCGCGACGCCGCACTCATACTCCTTCGCCTAGCGAGGTCAAACCCCAAGACGTGCAGACACCGGAGAACCCGGTGCGCCATACCGCCGACCCACGCGCGCGCCCCCGCGTGCTCTCAGACAGATTGCCTGCTTATTCGCGATTTGTATACTTTTTGTCGGAGCGCCCGACGACCACCCGCCTCCCATCTAAGATCCACTGCGCGCAGTCAACGCCGCGCCACCAAGCCCGATACCCGTCGGAGCCACTCCCGGCTCTGCCAAAAACACTGACTCGCAGCGCCGTGGGAGCGCGATCTCGGCCCTCGCGGCCAACCCGACTACCCCGGTTATTTTCGCGACCGATGCCGGCACATGCGCGCCGCTTGCTCTAGCGCGGGGCGCCGGCTTGGCGCGCGGGATGCCCGCCTCCGGCCGGCACCGCAGCACCCCCGCAAGCTAGCGCGCCTTCACTGATCACGCCGAGAGACCGAGACCGAGACCGATATCGAACAGCCGTTCGTCCCCGACCCAAAGGGGGGCGGCGGCCCCGTCGAATCCCCCCCCCCCCCCCCCCCCCCCCGCCACGAGATCTAGCTGTAGACGGCCGCGGCAACCCCGCGGCAACCATGTACATGTTACC
This sequence comes from Tetraselmis striata, assembly GCA_006384855.1. Taxonomy (NCBI): domain Eukaryota; kingdom Viridiplantae; phylum Chlorophyta; class Chlorodendrophyceae; order Chlorodendrales; family Chlorodendraceae; genus Tetraselmis; species Tetraselmis striata. Next base: position 153,616 of record VCJN01000418.1, read on the forward strand.
GCGGAAAGTGTTGTGCGCACAGACCCGGGCCCCCGACCCGCCGTCGACCCCGCTTCGCTCTCCAACCGCGATGCACATCAAGTTGGGCCCAACACCCCCGCCGGACTCCACACTCCCCCGCACAGCCGATCTGCGGGACACACCGAAGCTCTCCACTTCCCGGCCAGGGCACATCGCGCGCTCGGTTAATCCAGCATCGCAGCGCCCCCGACTTCCCCCGAGCCCAACATATTTAGCGCTGCCGGCGGGGCGCCTTGGCTGCCTCAGCCGGAGCGCAGCAGCTTTGCTAGTGAGGAGGGGGAGGGAGGGGAAGGGGCGTCCATAGGGTCGTCGTAGCTGCACCCCCCGGTATAACGGGCTACAGCTATAGATAGGAAGGAGACTGCTTGGGTTTGTATGGGGCCCTAAAAAGCACGAGGAATGCCCGGTCAGAGAGTGGACTAGGGTACGGGTAGGGGCGGGAAGGGTTTACAAAAAATCAAAAAGGAAAATACAAAGGAGACGAAATATGCCCGCTAGCCGGGGGACTTGGCCTTCATAGGGTTGCACGCTGCGCACTATTACATATTAGTGGAGCTTATGCGGGTTCGTGCCGCCGTGCCGTTAGACAGTTGGCCCATTTAGCATCAAAGACTAAGCGGGAATAAAGTTGTAAGAAGGTTCAAAATTCAAATTTGATACTCGCCGTATTGTGGTTACGGCGGTCAGGATTTGGCCCGGTCGTCCCTGTGAGCGATGTAACGCAACCCCTTTTTGGCTCTACAAGGTGTGAGCGGCTAGGGGCGTGGTGCTGATGGCAGTTCCCCACTTTCCGTGGTGGCGGCTGCCCCTGACCTATGCACCAACATGCCCTTCGTCCGCTTGCCGCTTTGTATTCCGCGGCGCAGGTAGCGTCTCGTTGTGAGAGGCTTGTGACTATCCAGCGCCGCCGCGGGATTCTGCGAGAATTATAGACATGGGCGGGCACCGTGCCTCCGCCATTGACTCCTACCCCGGAAACATGTACCGATTGGGATATGTTAATGTTCTTTGCTGAATATTGGCATCGCCACCATCATGGATGCAAGACGATGCGTGACGGAAACAGACCATGTATGCACCATGCGGTATTGCAATTCGCGACCGCCTTGCGTGAACTGCGGATGCCCAAACCACGCCAACCTCGTGTATCCTGCGAGCGTTGTCAACTACCTGAGCGGCTACAAACGTGACCAAGTGGAATGGGCTACGCGGAGAGCGGCGCCGCGCCGTTGGACTACGCAACCTGGTGGAGCTTGTCCAATTCATGGACGTCTTGATTTCATGGGCCACCGCTGATGTGGTGATCGTTGCCGTTGTAGTGCATCGCGATCTTTGCATCGCGACGAATTTGTGGGAAACTGCCGCCCGCGACTTTGCTTGAGGCTGGCACCCTGGAATTGACAGATTTCTTGATGCACGGTGTGGATATTCTACATGCATGGGAGCTTATTGTTGTTGGTCGTCCAACCGCGGATAACCGTGTGTTGGCCGAGCCGCACTACGGCACCAATGAGAGCCTGGCCACTCACAGCGGCGTCATGGAGCTTGAGCTGCTGCCTTCCAGCAGTGAGTCACTCTTCTTACTCCGTCGATTAGGCCGAGCGAGATGCCTCTGCCATGGCTGACACCGGACGGTCGTTGGCATTTTTTACATTCCGCCCCCCAAAGGTTGGACGCCCCGCTGGGTTTCATGCACACGACATGAGCAGTGCCGCCATGAACGTTCGTTTGAAGGGGCAGTTGCGTGTCGGTGGTCTTAATGAAGGCCACACCTTGCATGGTGTGAAACGAGGCCGTTTGCTGCATGATATTGTGGTGGGGAGGTGAGAGCGTTTCACAAATCCCCTGTGGGCGGCACCCGCCGCTAGGCAGCGGCCCAATATGACCGGAGGATATAGGTGCGGCAAGCCTAGCGGCACCACACCCACCTCCAAGTGGTGGGCGCTAGCAACCCCTAAGACCCGCAGTGCCCGGCTGGGCGCGGCAGGTGGCTGAGCGGGGTGGCCGGTTGTGGCGGGTCCTCGGATCTTGCGACCACCAGGGAGCCGTACGAGGGCTTTTTCAATAATACTCGGTAGCGCATGTTGGTCCCACCGGGCAGCAACCATGTACGGGGGGCTGCTATGAAAAAGTAATTCTTGTACGACCTAAGTTTTGCGTCGGCCTCTCCGAGATCCGCCTACGGGTGGGGAGGGCGTGTGTACGACTCGGACGGGGGCAGCATACTCGCGAGGGATGTGCGAAACAAAACTGCGTTCTCGTAACCTCGGTACGACCTGCGACCGACCTGCAGAAGATCTAGCGTACCCCCCGCCACTCGTATATGTTCCACCTGTGAATAACTCGAATCCCGGCTAATACCGCGGAGTGTTCGACGGCACCCTGCTACTGCCGAACCGTTCTAAACACCCGGGAAACCCTCAACAGTCCCGTGAAAACGGGCGCCGACTTCAAGCGCGAGGAGACGGGAGCCCGGCACTTAGTATGAAAGACGGCGCGGGCGTTCGGGGGCGGGCATGCCGGGTCTAGCAGCGACTCAGGGGCCAGAAGCCAGGAGCCAGAGTGCCCTGAGGGAGTCGCGGACAGGCAGCGGGAGGAGTCAGTTAGCAGCCAGCCCGGTCTGACCGTTGACGGGCGGCTACAACGACGGGGCGCGCTGTGGCGGCAAGTGGCGCGCATGCGAGCAAGATCGGCTTGCCGACCACGGAGCGCCGACACGCGGACGGGGGGGGGGGGGGGGGGGGGGCTTTCCCCTCCAGTCCCCCTAATGGATGCTACCGCAAGAGCTAATGCGGGTGAGATGGAGGCATCATCGGCAGACCGCGGCCGAGGTCGGCGGACCTCCGAAGCCGGCGCGGCGAGGCGATCAGCGCCGCGACCTGCGGGATACTTTTAGCGATGGCGGCAGGTGGAGCCAAGACGCAGCATGGCGACCGTAAATTGCGCGGCACCGATGCATCATTGAATTGCAGGAAAGCCTTTTACACCTTCCTTTTACACAGGGCGAGGGGCGACTACTGCATCGCTATTCCTCGTACTGCCAATTAATGGTGGTCGCTCATAACGACCGCCCGTGGTTTCCGAACAATAACTCAGCTTTTGATCACATGTTGGAAGGAGCGGGGCTTGGAAACGATGGATAGGATACGAAGGAAGCTCGAGCTATATTTACACTGCATGTGTTCCCTACTATGGTTAGAGATGACAAACCCCGAGAACAATTCCTTGCCTGAGAGCGGCAGGCAATAGCACGTTGTAATCAATTTCATCTTCAATTTCATGTGGGCGCCATCGCCATGTGATGAGAACTACATTAGGTTATGTGCACCCCGCCCGCCATCGGGACCGGCTGATGCCGATGAATATGGCTCCGTGATAAGTTTTAACGTTTTCAAGTCGTTAGATCTTACCCATGTTGGCTAATGCGCGAGCGTGATGACATTCACGCGCCACACTATAGTCCAGCCATTGTTGTCCCAAATGATCAACAACCCAATAACGCGTAATTTGGCTGGGGTTTCAGTCCCGCCTCGCGCGCCTTGCTGGAAACCCGCGCGCCTCGATTGAACAACATCTGGTTTGCGCTCGCGGCATCTTGCTTTGGCGACGTAGTGAATGCGTCGCGGACTAGAAGGTCGCTTATCATTGCCGCCATCTTGCCACCCAAGCACTGCGTTAGCGTGCGTTCATCGATTATTTTTTGGTTGACGTGTGCCATGTGAGGAGACGGCCCGCTGACCCCGCAAAGCGGTTTTGGAACCGCTGATGTGGACCATGCATGCGTGAAACCGTCGATACCCGATGTGCCGGGGCAGAGCACCCGTGAAAATAGATGCGCATACTTGGCGGTGATCTCGTCATCGCTGAACACGTCCAGAATCCGTTTCTAATGGAACTCGATTCTGGCAACTGCCCAACATTGCTTGATAAACTCGGTGCGTCATGTGCTGACCGCCCATTGTGATGGGTCCTCCTCCTTCAAGTCGGATTCATCGTCGGCGCATTATTGTACGAGGGCGTGATCGCATGGCGGCCACTTGATTTGCATATTGATGTCGTATCGGAGCTTCCATATCTCGCACACAGTGTGAAACACCCGTGGTCCGCCTCACACGTGCCTAATTTATGTCTCTCTCAGTATTTGAGAATTCGTCAGGTAAAGCATGGCAGAAGGTTAGAGCGTAACAACGCCGGCATCCACATTTACGCAATGTGAAATAATGAACGCCAACAAGCAATCGAGCTCCCGCTCAGTGTTGGAATATGACTTGCCCTCGGCGGCTTTCGCAGCACATCAATGAACGCGGTTTGGAATACTGGTGTGTCTCATTGCTTGAGTTGCTCAGCTGATAAAAATTCGAAGCTGGCTACACCCACCTGTGTTTCGCCAACAACACAGTCACTGACCTACACCGCCAAACGAGGTGAAAATTGAATGCAAGATGTACGCGCATGTGGCCGTGAATTTTGGCAACGCGCCAGCACCGCGAGTTTGCACCACTAAAATTACCGAAATGATGTTCCACTGCATGCGCATGGCGGGTGTCCACATGAATCTCTACATGGACGACCGCTTGATGAGAGTTTTTCTCAGGCACTAGCCCATGCAAGATGCGCTATTATGGCATTTGATAATCCTACAAGCGGCGTTGGGATGGGCTGTGATGAGAAAATGCAAGCCCCCCCCCCCCCCCCCCCCCCCGCGCCAAACGGTGTTTTGGACGCAGCACGAGATCTACTTGACTCGCGGTGGAGCCGTTTTTGAAAATCCCGCGGAGGATAAATGGCCCACGTGATGAGTTTGACGTGGGAGCTCAGCGCGCGCCGACGCGCCACACCGCAAGAGCTGGCACAAGTGGACGGTAAACTATATAGCGTGGAAAAATCTTTCCCGCTCGTGAAATTACTGTGCCGCAATATGTGGGACAAGATGGCGGGGACTAAGGCATGGGACATGCCGTCACCACTCCACTGCCACCTATCAGATTATCTGAAGTTCGTCCTCACCGACCTATGCGCGGAGCAAAGCGGCAAGCGCATATGGTAGCGCACATTAATCATCGGTTTCGAAGTAAGTGTGGCTAAACCTACGGCAATAATGAGGGCGATTCTGACACGTGAGTAGTCCCATATTAATCATATACTGCGCCACGCGGCAGAGGCCACACCGATTGGGGTGTGAGAAATGAATTCAGAAATTGTGGGTATTTGGCGCTTTCCCGCCTACGGGTAGGGGCAAGTGTAAGACTCTTGCTTCGTTCGCAACGGGCGCATGTTCGAATCCTGCCAGTGACCATGCCCCCCGGACGCACACACATTCCGCGCATTGCTCGCCCACCGCAAAGTCCGAAGGACTTGGGCGGCGGGCGGCGGTCCCGGGGCGAGCAGAGGGAGAGATCGCGGTACTCGCAGCTGCGCCGCCTTATCTATATTGCGCGCCCGTAAAAATAAAGTAAAGTTCGCCCCAGTAAATTGGCCGAAGCCGCCCCAGCACTTGACCTCTTGCGCCAACTGCAGTCGTGGGTCTGGCATAGCCCGTAGATCATTGCCTAATTCGAACCCCGAAGGGCTAATGCATCAACCGGGTAAACCCAGGACACGCCGGGACGAAATACATCGACCAGGAGTCGATCCAGGGACCTCCCGCGTACGGGACGACCGCTCAACCGAGCGGACAAGTGATGGATGTACCTTGATATTGCGCGCCCGTGTCGCACTACTAATTTTAACTTTATTTAGTTCGTACGGGCAAAATGCCCGCCGAGTGCGCGCGCACTACCTGAAGCGACTACTAGCAACGGAATATATAGCCGCCATATTGAAGCCCCGACGGCGTGCGAACACGGGCTCGAAACCTAATCCTTACATGCTGCATAACAGGGCATATAAACACCCAACCTGAAACGCGGCAGGCCATCTCGTCTCAGACAAGCGATTCGCCAACACCACGGCCGTTTGCATTTTTCGCGAGCACACGCCACTGCATCCATGCGGCATGGGCTACTAGTTCGAGGGTGCACCATGAGCCTGCAATTCGATGCCATGTGGCGTGCAGCCTTCCAGTGGATTTGTTCCCCTGTCTATGTTATTTTGCGGCCTGTAGTAACAAGTCAATGTAGATTATGGGTATCATCTTCCTAGTTCTAGTAGCGGCCGAATTATCACATTCCAATTTAAAACGTAGATTATGTGCTACAATCATGCATGGCAAAATAAGCATGGACATGAAAGTTGCAAAGATTCAAATCCGGTAAAAGTTGGCCTACGAAATAATGTCGTAGATGCGGATCTTGTGCTGCCGCAAAAAGAAGTAAATAAGAAAGTAGCAAAGAGAGGTAAGAGTAAGTAAGAAAATGTTATTTTCCGAGAGGGGGGGGGGGCATCCGGTGCAGTCCACATTTGCAGCAGTTGCGCTTCTGATTGACAACGGGGGAAGGCCATCACAAAGCACAGGTGCAAGATGCGCTAAATTTGTAGCAGATGTTACTCCACCCCTTGAGGTGTACAGCAACAGCGCAATTAAAGATTGAAAGAATAGAATGGTATGGAAAGGGACAAGCAGGCCGGATGCATTTATCGAGCACCACATTCATCTGTAGCTCATTGAAGTGCACAGCGCCATAGAGTGGGAGAACCAATTTCAAGGAGGCAGACGTTTATGGTAGCCAGTATCTTGAGGGGTCATCGTTGCAGGCAGTCACAGTAGCCGCATCACTTCGAGGTCTTGCTGCCCAGGAGGTTCACGTGAATCTGTTCTGCATCATCCTCAGTGATCGAAGGCATGTTGGCAGGCTCAGTGGGAACGCCCTCAGCTGAAGAGCTACTGGCAAGGCGGCTGGGGCCAGCACTGGCCCGGCGCTTCTCCATTGCCACCTGTGCCTGCTTCTTCAGCTCTTCCTGCGCCGCAGGGCTCGAAGCCAGAAGGGCCTCCACCTGCCTCTGCAGGCAATCGCGATCGGTGGAGATGTCATCAATACGGCGTTGCACATCCTCGTTGCCGCCCAGAAATCCAGGCTGGGCGAGTGGCGCGCCGGCACTGATGATTTCTTCCGCCTCGTTGAGATCCACCTCGTGCTCGTACTCCCCAAAGCGGTCCACTAGCGCGTCCGCAACCTCATTCAGATCAGGAGTAACCTCACTCTTACCGCACAGGCCTTGCTTGGTGACGGTCACGGAAGCTGCGAGTTTGCCACTGCCTGCCTCCTCATCACCAGCAGTAGGGTCCAGGATGGTGTAGAAAAGGTTGGAAAGCGCCTCGGAGCTGATGTGCTTGTTGCCAATGGGGATAGTTTTGACCTCGTCCTTCGCTTCATGCTCGTCAAGCAGCCTACGCTTCTGGTCAGCATCCTCATCCGCTGCCTTGCGCGCCTTGTAGACAGCCTTGAGCACATCGCGTGCCTCTTGATCGTTGACATATTGCTTGCCGCACAGGCGCATGGCAGTCCGGGCCTTGTCAACTGCGATGCGCGTTATCTCCGCGGGAACGCCGATAGTGTCGCCGGTCCTGCTCTTCACCTCAGAGAAGGCGTCCACGATGATGGCAAGTAGGAAATTCAGCAGCACCAGGAAGACCAGGATCATGTAGGTCCAGAAATAGAGCGCGCCAACGCTCTGCATGATGCCTGGCAGCGCCCGCAGCTCCTCGTTGACCTCGATCTCACCCAGCACCAGCGCAAAGCATGTAGTGAGCGAGTTTGGCACACTGGAGAACGAGTCGATGTACTGCCCAAACAGCAGGTGCCCCATGAGCACATAGCTCAGAAACACAGAGCCACTCATGACAAAGAAGTGACCCAGGTCCGAGCCAGCATACAGCAGCGAGCGGGTGACAATGCCCAGGCGCGGCTGGAAATCCATCGCCTTCAGCATGCGCACGACGTTGAGGATGATGACGACACCGGCGATGGCGAAGTACTGTGTGTAGCGGTTGAGCAGCGTCTTCAGGTTGTTCATGCGGGCTGCGAGCTCTTGCAGATCAGCGCCATTGTTGGCAAGCTCAAGGAAGTTGGCAGAGCTGTCGAGGTCAGCATACACATCATAGCGCTCCTCGATGGAGAAGTTGACAGTGTCGCTGAAGGTGAAGGACCACCAGTTGATGGCATTTATGATCATGAGCAGTATGGTGATAAGGTCAAAGTAGAGCCAGCCATGGGTGAGCAGCCGCGCCCAACGGACCCCAGCACGCAGACGGCTCACCGCCCACAAGACGTTGCAGGCCAGTTGGACGAAGATGGCGACAAACACAACAATCTGGTTGGAAGGAGCAAGCCACAATGCAAATTCAGTGCCGGCAGTGAGTGCAACCTGGCGCCTATCCTGCGCTACGAGTGCAGTGGCACCCACATCTTCTTCATTCCATGCAGCCAGAAACAGGGTGCAAAGTAAACACACTGCTGGAGCGGGGCACACCTCCAGGACCAGACGCCAGTAGTCAGAGCTGGTTGACATCACATCGGTCCGCAGGGTGCCGATGCTGTGCGACACGTCAATCAGCCCAGCGGGGCTGAAGCCAAACTCCACCTGGATGTGTGAGTACACACGTAGCTCGCTGTTGTACGTGACCCATTCGCTGGTCACCGCCTCCGTGGCGCTGTCCAGGTACAGACCCTGGATCACATAGGCCAGGTAGTCCTGGGCGCGCTGCTCGCTAAGGTTGATGTCGAAAAACACTGGAAACCCGTCTTTTTGGCCCTCCAGCCTGTGAAATGGGTCAGCAAGGGCATGATGCCTTAGCCGCTATCTCCATGACACACAGAAGTAAGCGGTGGCACAGCTTTGCAGTCAGCCCGGCAGGCATCAGTGAGCAGCCAGTACTCACGGCAGCGTCTTGAAGCCGTATGGCACATCGTTCACGTTGTAGAGCTCCGCGCAATACGGAGGCTCATTGGTGATCTCAATGCCCATGGTGGTGTTGGTCTCCACATCGAAAGTCGGCGCAGATGGCAGATCCGAGCAGTTGTAAAAGCTGCGGGCACGGCGATGGGACAGGCCGCAACTATTAGCACCCAGACAGGCATGTATCGTATCGCAGCCATGTTTGCATGGGCAGGTAGCAGCTTGGCAAGGGGACAACTTACATCTGCTTGTCTTGCATCGTGTCAAGGCCGGGCTGGTATAGCTCGGCACCACGATTGAACACTGGGTCAATGCCAAAGGGCGCGGTGGACGTGCCGCCAAAGCAGGTTGACTTTCGGCTGGGAAAGGGGTCATTGTCACACACCGTGCGGGCCCGCCTCGTGCTGTGCAGCAGCATGCCTGCCAGCAGCTTGTTTGACAGGCCAATGTCGCGGTCGCGTGGGCGCGTGCTAGGCACGGACTCGTAGTTTTGCACGGAGAAACGGACATTCCGCTGGCGTTCAGAGCATATAGTGTTGGCCAGTAGAGCAGTCCGCTCGTTGATTTCTCTGCAAACATGGGGCACAGAATGTTGCTGAATGAGTATAATGGTGGACACCATCCAGTCGCACAAGCAGGCAATACTGGGTGGGTGGGACGCACTGCTGGAGGCGAACGCGGCCCAAGAGCTCAAGTGCCTGATCAAGGCGAAGTGCCCCGCGCATCTGCGCATCCTGGATGGATTGCAGCTGCGTTTCCGCAACCTGCTGTACCTCCTGCAGCGACTTCGCCTGTTGCTCGCTCAGCGCAGTCAGCTGATCAAGGCGCTCAAAGGTGCGCTCCGCCAGCTCCTGTGCGGCGTTCCGGCGGTCAATGACCGTCTGCAGTGTGCTCAGGATCTGGTCTTGCCTCGCAGTCAGCTGCACCTGCCCGCTGCTGATGAGATTCTGCAAGCCGCAACGCACAATGATTGTCAGAAAAAGCAAGGGGCAATGCAACAGGCAGTTGGAGGCAGAGTCTGCAAAGAAGCAAGGCGGCTGCAGCACGGCACTACCTGCAGGAGGCGGTCATTGTCGATTGACGCCCTTGCAGTTTCCTCTACGTACGTTGTCAGCGTTGACACCTGCGCCTCCAACCGCGCCACCAGCGACTGCGCGTCCTGGGCATTTCGAATGGCGGCGTCGATCTGGCCTGCCTGCTGCAGCCTGCGGCCTTGTTTGCCTGCACAGCAATCCCGGCGAGCATCTTAGTAGGGACGCAGTGACAGAAGTTGCCCCCACTTCCATGTAGAATTGACAAGACACAGGTTGCAAATACTGTCATACCTTTCTCCATGCTGTGCTCCATGCGGCTCATGGCCTCTGCGTAGACAGTCATCTCGTCCTCGGATACGGGTAGGGTGGTCTCAACTGCCTCACCGTGCATGATTACCACATCAGCAGTGGGCCCACTAGGAGCGCCACCTGCATTGCCTCCATTGCCGGATTCCAAGGGCGGAAGGTTCTGGTCGATCTGCTGAATGCGCGAATTCTCTGCCTCATCATTGCGCTCCACCTCGCAGACAGAGCACACACATGTCTCGTCGGTGCCGCATGATAGACGGTCGACACCGTCATGGCAGATGCACAGGCTCTGGCAGCGCATCTTCACGTCCTCCTCGATGCACCCTGTGAGCAGCAGAGCAGCAGATACGTCAAGATAGAAGTCCTGACGGCCGACAATGCTGTGTTAGAAGGGCAGCCTTGCATTGGCAGGCTGATCACTGGCGTGACAGCGCCACCAGAGCGCGCGTCCCCACCTGGACCAGGGCACAGGGTGTTGCTGCAGACGCCGTCATACTGTCTGCCGCGGTTCTCAAGGTCGCAGGTGAGGTAGGCGTCACCACCGCCATTGAAGGTGGCGATGTTGTACTCTGGTAGGGGTGAAGGAGTCGGGCTCACCTGCCCAACAAACATACAGAGGCAACATTTTGAGTGCAACAGCGATGATGTGGAGTAAATAATGGCATTGCAGGGCTGCACTTCAGGTGATATTTTAAACAAACTGCAAGAGGGTTTCAATTGGAGGGCTCACCGGTGGGGACCAGTTGCTCATTTCTTGTGCGCGTGCGTTTGCGAGCGCAGCCAGGTCGGCCAGGGAGTAACGAGTCATGGCGTCAAGCAGCTGAACCTCTGTCAAGCTTACGTTCTGCGCATTCGCGTAGGAGTTTGTGAGCACTTGGAGCGAGGCGGTGACGGGGTTGAGACTATCCAGGCCATTGCTTTCCATGATGACAGCCCACAGCTCTGGCTGCTGCTCCTGAGTTGCCATGCGCAGCTCGAGGAACTGTTGGACAAAGGAGTTGCTGCGGAGTGCCTGTGGAATAGCTTCCTCATCTGTTTGAACCAGGGTGTCGGAGGCTGTCTGCTGACGGGTGACGATGGTGTCACGAGCGCGCGCATTACGCTGAAGCAGAGCTGCCCAGACACTTTCACTGGCTGCAGCGCAGCGACGCTGTTGCGCGGTGCCGTTGGCATTGACGAAGGCGGTCATTGGATTGTTGTCCACTGTCCACTGCTGGGGGCTGTACATGCTTGTGAGATCAGTGTTGAGCAGCAGATTGCTCATGCCATTGCAGTTCAGCTCGGCATCTTGTAGGTCACCATTCAACCTGTCCAGCTCCTATGTCAACAAGGAAGCAGTCAGTGCCCGAGAAAGCTGAGCTCGTCCAACACAAGCTTGCTACTGCGTTTTCACCTCACCGGAAAGTGAACGTCTAGACTATGTCACTAATGCAGCCAAGCTGATTCCCACGAAAAGTATAGAGCATTTGACATTGGACGTAAAACACCTACCGCGTTGGCCGTCTCATTCCGACGCTGAATCTCCTCTACACTGACGCGACGGGTGTTGTTTGCAACGCGGAGCTCTTCGAGTTTTGCTTCAAATAGTTCTCTCCAATATGTCTGCACAAACGCACGATTGTCCTGCTGCGCCAGGGACGAAGCATCCAACAGCTTCTGCTGCATCACAACACGCATGGCGCGCGCCATGGAGGCCGCCAGCTCCATCTGCGCATCAGCAAACAACATGTCAAGACGTGTTGGAATCGTTGGAAACGGTAGTCTATCTCAAGCTAATACTCTTCCACATAGCATTCCGCATTACAACTCAACTCCACTTGCCACTAGGCCCCTTAATCTCAGCCATGAAACACAAGCACTGCAACAATATACATTGAGGGAGTTCCAGAGAAGACATCGTCTCACCTTGCGCATGACAGCTGCCAACTGGAGCTCGTTGCGGGAGCGGATAGCGCCAGAAACCTTCTCAAACATGTCGCCACGAATAACAACCTGCCAGTCGCCATCTGGAATATCGTCCAGCAACTGCAAGGTGGTAGAAAAAGGGCACAGAGAGCAGTCAAAAACACCATGCTGACATATGGGCGATTTGTATTACAACCGTATAGAACGAAGAAACAGGCGTAAGAAGAGAAGCAGCAGAAGGATACACACCACTTGGTTGGAGCCAACTGTCTCTGGGAAATCCTGGAACTCAAGGAAGTAGCAGTCCAGACCGTGTGGGGCACGGGAGCGGGGGCAGATGTTCCAGCTCGCCTGGCTCAGCAGCTCCTGTGATGAGAAGCAGCATGACAGCAGCGGCACTTGAGTTCCTCAGGTCGGACAGAACATCGAGTCAGACGGCTGAATAGGCAGGCCAGACTAGGGACGGGGTCTTACCGTGGAAAGGATACCAGGGTGTGTGAAGTTGGTGTAAAAGTCAAACTGCAGCTCCGTAACATTGCGCACGTCAACAAGGCGATTGCAATCGGCGCGGCAGCCAAAGCGGCCATACTCAGGAAACTCCCAAGGTTCAACACACACACCGTCTCCACACTCTGGGTCGACCCACACGCTCGAAACTTGCGCTGAAACCCACTCCTCGATCTCGGCGGTGCTCTGTAGTGTATTTCCTGTGGTATAGAAGAAAATGACACTCTAAGCCAATAGGACGTCATGCCAATGCGCAAGGGATTGGCAGAGAAGTGAATTCAATGGAGTCAGAATGAAATTCAGAATCATTCATCAGTCAGACCAGGGGCACCCTGCGACGTACCGTCAGGCACCACCCCGCTGAGCGAAGTGTATACCTCGTGGCCCAGACCGGATTGGCGCTGGAGGAAAAGCATGGCGAAATACATCACAAGAAACACCTGTTCCCCAAAGAATGCAATTGTGCTGTCAGTGCTAATGGGCATGCAACAGTTTGGAGAGGAGTGTGCGCATTTTGTGTGATACTTTGCATAGAACGGGGAAGGGCACAGGATGGTAAAAACTCGCACCAGGAACCAGAAGAGCTCTGTGTAGCCCAGGCGACGATGTTGCGACACGCTCAACTTGTAGAAGCAGTGGTCCACGGCGTCACCGCCTCCCCGGCGAGCGAATGAGTCCTTGAACTTGCGCGCCGCGCCCAGGGAATTTCCGAAGTCATCCTTGATGGCCTCCCGCGCTGACTCGTTCGACATCGCCTTGCTCGGCGACCCGCCCAGTGGAGTCGCATACTGACCGAAACTGGGGTTGGCAGCCTGTGCAAGCGGTAGATGTTAGGTACCTCTGCTGCAATGGCTCTTGACAGCGGACAGGCGGCGCCTCTGTGCATTTACCGGTACAAGCGTATCCCCGGGCCGGCCCGCTCGCAAATTGGGATAGGTGGACAAATTGAGTGGAGAAATAGCGAGTAGCGGGGTGAGTGAATGAGTGGGGAATACCGGGGTGGGTGAGTGGGGAAGTAGCGAGAGAGCAGCGGGGGAGTAGTCGCTACCGGTGTAGGGCCTAGCAATTATGTCACTGCCAACCGCTCATACCACTCGTAACGAACAAACTGCTGTCGTGCTGGCGCGAACAGAGCGGCCGTAGAGGTCCCCCCCCCCCCCCCCCCCCCCCCCCCCTGCCCCAATACCTGCCGCAGGCACCCTTCTCTCGCTGCAACGTAGCGACTAGGTGTGTGCGAATGTTGCCGTGAAGGTAAACAAGGTGGGCTTGTTCGCGCAACTTGCCCCGTCCCCACCCTTCCCCATCTTCAGTCTCCGCGGGTGGCAAGACTCCCCGTCGCCCCAGTACTTAGTCCTAAAACATTTGTTCGCAATCCAAGCCGTGACAGTTGGCGCGGAGTGAGTGTCGCGTCTTCGCCGCCGCCCACGCGCAACGATATTCGACTTGTGACTTGTGGAGAGGAGCATGACAGGACGGATTGGGAACCAACCGAGCCCACAGACACATTGCTTGGGGCGCCTTGAAAGGAGGTGGCGGATCCCCTGTTGTCGGAGGGCTTGTTCACGAGCGGCTTGGGTGAAGCCGGCGTGCCGCTGCTTGAGTCCGCCATCGCGCCAGACCGCCTTCACCTTAGCGTGAGGGAACCGGCGGCGCAAACGCAGATGACGAACGATCCCCCACCCGTCCCACCAACGGAACTGCTGAAGCGCCTTCGTCCAACCTAACCCAGACGATGATTTAGGTGGCGGTAGTAGGATGACGAAGAGTCAGTCCACGCCGGCTGTGTCACGAGCCTCCCGAGTCACCGGGGCTCGGTAACGATGGTGACCGTACAGGTACCGAGCTGTTACTTTTGGGTTAACAGGGAGAGCGTCAAGAGAATGCACGGAAAGTTCTGGGGAAGGAAAAAGCCTACATTTAAGCAGAACTCACTACGAGCTGTCGTCGTCTTGCCCCTTGGATGTTGGCGACAGGGATAGCGTCTATTGTAGATAATGCACGGAAAGTATGGCGACTGCTGGGGAAGGAAAAAGCCTTGCTGCTCGTCGTCATCAGCATACCGCGCACGGGACTTTTATAGCGACAACGGTACCTGTACGGTACTATGAGATACCAGTAGCGACTTCCGATATCCGATATCGCCTTCTGCTGCTAGCTCATGTAAATATACCAGTAGCGACTACCCGTAGCGACCCAGCGACCATCTAAGGATTATAATTACATGGGCTAGCAGCTAAAGCGACTAAGGATTAGTACTCGTAGATATTGTCGGCGCACGCAAACGACAAGCTAGATACCTGTAGTCGCTACTATGGTGTACGACTGTACGAGTACAGGCATTTCTAACCGATTCATCGCGCGCGCGGGGGGCGCATCATCGTACCGTGAACAACGTAATCCTTATTAGTCGTCATCCTTATGTTTTTTTTCGCCTCCGGACAGGACAGGACTGGTAACTGTGATACCCTTGCAGCGTCTCTACGACCGCCATTTTAGCAGCCATGAAATTACGGAAAGCACTGAGTAGGTCACGCTCCGTTATGTTTAGAGCTGTGTTCTTGGGGTTTCGTTTTCCCCTCCCTGCACCTAGGGTATACGGGTGTCGACACCAGCTCCCCGCGATCTCTACGCCACGCCAGTGATCGACCACGCGGGCAGTCCTAGTGCTTCGGTACTGAGAAACCGATGTACGGGACTATGCGTGCCGCCCGCGGCGGAAAAAGCGATCACCCCCGTACCCATCAATTCTTAAAAAACCATCATCGTCCGCTAGACCGGACCACTCTCTAGTTTTGTGTTGGCTGCTTCCTGCCCGCACAGCACTAATAACTCGCGTTTCGGACCGTGAAGAGTGCCCAGTCCCTCGGAAACGGCACTAAACCTTCCACCCCCCGCTCTCGGTACTGTTGCTACACGACGAGCTCAAGCCGACGCTCTTCCGTTCTTTCTTCTCCACGGGGCTTCCTGGCCGACTTCCCCTTTGCTATGTCTGACAGCGGATCACCCACCGGCCCCAAGATGGTCGACGCGCCTGCAATAAGGCGGCGGCTGTCGAGGGCGTCGGGACGGCGGCTACACTGCGCGAGACTCCGTCGAGGCGGCGCGTCGTGAGGCGGAAGACACAAGAATGAGGCAACTCATCCAAAAGTAGCTCTTTATGTTCTCACCACTCAAGAGACTCCTATGCCGCCGGCTGCCGCCGGTGAAGAGGATGCCATTCCGGGCGGGAAAGAGTCTCGCGCCGGTGAAACTAAGAACCGGAACGACGTCCGTGCGCCCTTCGCCCCTTCGAGCGAACCACACTACCTTGATTGGATACACGGCCGTCCTTGTCACGGCTCTGCCCGATTTCGAGGACGGGATGCCTCCCAACAGTCAGCGACGTCCGTGGCTCTTCCCCATCGCCCTCGACCGTGTGCTCGAGTTCATGCTTGGTAACCCTCGTCGTCAGCCGACAGCGGATGAGTACTACCATTATGCCACGTACTACGGGGCTTTCATCGCCGGCTCGGCTGTCGAGCTGCATAAGCTACTGGCGGCGGCATGCGTCAGCACCGACGGAATGACGCCGGCCTTCGGGCAGCGGCTCGAGGCCATCGTCCAGAGCATGGAAACCATCGGCGACGGCCATCGGTTCCGCCTGGCCTACCTTTGCAAGCACTGGGATGCGCAGATGCACCACGGCGACACCTTCGCTCTCGACGTCGTACGAGAACACTACCTCCGCCCTGGCACTAAGAACTTGGGGTCGCCCATGTTCACCGAGCTGCTATTGGAGCTCTACAAGGACCACGTCTGCGACGACGCCATTATCGCGAGAGCCGTGAAACCCCCCGCATGTAAGCGCTTCGGCGGCGCCCTCTAACGCAACGACCGCGACCGGGAGTAGGGCGGCGGTGGCGGACGCAAAAGCTTCAAAACTACACGCATGGGGCGCGCGGCGGTGGCGCCACGAGCCACCTTTGCAAAGGGCGTCACCAATGACTTTGGTAAGGGGAGGGCGAAAGCTGATCCCCCCACGGTCGACAAGGCCGAATGATGGGGTGCTCCGCCGTGCCGACCCCATGCAGCTGCGTTTCGAGGGCACGCCTGTGGGCGCGCCATCCAAGCAACGCTGCTGCGCTGGAGTCGTCGCCATGAGCGGGACCCCCTCACCGTTGAACCTCATGCGCGAGCCGTCATCCTCCCCCTATCCTTTCCATACCCCCGCTTGCTTGGATCAACCCCTCCGGCCCTACTCCGTTCTTCCACATCGCAAGTCTACACTACCGACTCCCCCTCTCTGGCGCGCCCCCCATGTCGCCGAGGGTGGAGGCGTTCCACGTAAGGGGCGGGGTATGTAGCCCTGTCGCCGGGGAGCGCCCAAAATCGGCGAGGTTGCTTGGCGGAGGGGGCTGCCCGGAACGCCGCGTCGCGGTAGGCGATGAAGCGGCGGAGAAGGGCTGTCCCCGCGGACACGGCGGTGGCGGGGATTTGAAGTAGGGGCTTGAACTCGTCTCTACGTTTGCGATGTCCCCCCTTCTCGCGGTTGACGAAGATGGTGATGTTGTATAGGTGTCCACAGCCATATGTCGCGGAGTCGACATGAGGCGCTGGACTCACCACGGGAGTAAAACATAAATGTTGAGCATACCGCGGTGCCCTCGCGGAGAATGGTGCAGTAGCCGGGGGTGGCCATGGGAAGGGTAGCAAGCTCGTCGAGGATGTCGGTGGTGACGTCGCATGGAAGGCGGGCGCACCGCAGCTCCTCGCTAGTCTTGAGCTGACGGATTTGAAACGCGAGCTTCATATCGCCGATGTTTGGGCCGGTGGCCGGGGCGTCCTCCCGACCGGTGTGACGAAGGAAGGTGTTGATGGCCGAGAGGTAGTGTTGCATAGTGCCGGCGCCGACGGTGCCGCGCTCCGCAATCCAGGCGAGGTAGCGGACGCAAGTAGACTCGGTGCGGCCTCATTCTTCGTCGATGCGCAAAACTCGGTGAAGAGGATAATCTTGCCTTCGTAGTTGGAGTAGCTACTGGCCGTGAGCGAGGTAGGTAGTTCGCAGGTCGAGCGCATTGGCGCCCAAATCGTGTCCGTGCCGTAGAGGGCCTCTATGCTGCCTCGCATGAGCTCGCTCCAGGGGGCCTTAGCTTCGGCGTCGGCGATGAAGTACCTGTAGGTACGTATGTGTCTTCGTAGTGCGGCCGACGCGCCGGAACGCTCCGTACGCTTCTTGTTTGAGGGTGGTGCTGCTCGCCGGGTACTAGCGACTACTATACACGCGGAGACATCGCGGAATCTCGTATCGAGAGCTACCGTGTGTACTATGTGCGCCATTAATTTAATCATGGACGGCGAATACGGGTCATCATAGTACTGCCCCTACAATGGTCTCCAAATCCACGGGTACTGCGACGGGTACTATGATGACGTCAGGCCGCACGCGCACTCGCCGACAAAGGTTTACATACTGGTCACGTGCCATCATGTACTACAGCTCAACGGCGGCCCGAACTCCGCGCTAGCAATAATTGCGGGAAAAGCAGGCTCAAGCGGGCCGTCGGCTGCATCAATCGAGCCCCCCCCCCCCCCCCCCCCCTCCCCCCCCCCGGAAGGGTTCGTGCAGACCTCGCACTCCTTACGTAAGGGCGCGGCGTGTGGCGCGAACGCAGCAGGCGTGCCCCTGGACAAATCCGCAATTCTGCGGTAATCAACGACTACATCGACCCGACAACGCTTCCTACCCGCGCCGCCGCGCTTCTCTTCGGCTGGCCCGTCTCCCCTGTGGTCCTTCGTCGCAACCTTATGCAGAGCCCTCGCTCCGTCGGACACCGCCCCGCCCCCTCCGCAGTCATGAAGACGACCGAGGTGGCTAATCTTCCCTGCCTTTCTCCCTTTGAATTGTTTAGAGCTTTGTTCTTGGGGTTTCCTTTTTCCATCCTAGGCACCTAGGGTATACGGGTGTCGACACCAGCTGCCCGCGATCTTTGCACCACGCGCGAGTGATGGACCACGGGCAGTCCCGGTGCTTCAACACCGTGATTTACGGCACTTTGCGTGCCGCCCGCGGCGAAAATATCGGTCACTCCCGTACCCATCAAATCTAATAAAACCACCATCGTCCGCTAGACTGGACCACTTTGTTAGTTTTGTGCTCGCCTCCTGCCCGCACAACCCGCCCTCCCTGGCTCCCTCTTTTGCGGCTCTTTGCCGCAAGGATCCCGCCCTTTCCGTGTAACTAAGCCTGCGCACTTTTCGGCCTACCTTCCTTTGAAATAGACGTTATCCGCCCAAGAAAAAGTTCAAGACCGAAATTGGAAATAGGGTACCCGTAGCACCTATTTCGTCGTGCCGCGAAATAGTACTTTACTCGTATGGCCAAACGAATACTCGTATTACTACCGCCGTCTTATCCTAATCAAATCGCGATCATGACTATTCTGAAACCCGGACATTAACAAAGATCGTGGCTGCATGATCTTTGATGGCATAAGAAGTCGTAAATCGCATGGTCCAGATCTCATAGTGATTTGGGGAACCCAATCGCTATTTGCTCATCGCGAGTTTTCGGATTGGTGGTCAAATCACGAGGCCGCGGTAATTCGGACCTCAGCGAGTGGCCAAATCACTCGCGTTTCCAATTTCATTGGTCGCGTAACGGTCGGTACGTCAAAGCGCCTAGGATGGACGGCGCACATGCGTCCATCGTTCATCGTTCATCGCGCGGCTCGCATATGTATAATGTGTAACGAACTCGCCGCCGCCCGGGGTTGGCCCCCTGCGGCCCGCTAGCACCCGTGGCACACCCACCACCCAGCCGCCATTACCCGTCCACTGTTTCGTTTTCGGCCGCCTACGTCGAGGCGACCGCCCCAACCCGAAAATCAGTCAACGTTTATCACCTTGCTAGCGGCTATGGCTATGTAGCGTACATGAAGAGGACCAACTC
Source organism: Tetraselmis striata (assembly GCA_006384855.1). Taxonomy (NCBI): domain Eukaryota; kingdom Viridiplantae; phylum Chlorophyta; class Chlorodendrophyceae; order Chlorodendrales; family Chlorodendraceae; genus Tetraselmis; species Tetraselmis striata. Next base: position 173,155 of record VCJN01000418.1, read on the forward strand.
TTCGGTCTCATTCCTACCCATGACGATGAGGAACACATGGCGGGCAGCGAGCAGTCGGATGGGCAAGAGTCCAGCCCCAGCCCCACGCCCGAGGCGGCGACAACCCCTGCCGCACATACGCCTAGCCCCTCCGCCCAAACCCAAGGCGAGTCCATCTCCGACCTGGACATGTCGCATGCACATTGCACGCGCGGTCAACGCGGCATTAGCGGTCGGCAACATACGGGCGCTGCGGGGCTGTCCCCGCCCGTGCAGCAGGATCCCGCAGCCGGCAGTTGTGCAGCAGATCCCTCGGTCCCAATCAAGAAGGACCCAAAACCCGTGACGGCTGGTAAAAAGGGCTGGGTTAGACGTGCAGAGGGGGAGTGGACGAAGCACTCCTATGCTCGCCTAGCCCACGCCATCGACGAGCGACAAGAGGCGCTAGTAACCCGAGCGCATGGAAACAATAGGCCGGACGTGATGCAGGCGGCTAGCGGATGGCGGCTCCTTGTTGCTTGTTTAGGCTACATGGGCCTCTTCGCGGCTCTCTGCGTGGTACGAGGAAAATGGGCTATCCTATTTCCAACGTCGGTCTTGAATGGGCGGTTATAGTCAAACATTTTAAAATAGCCGAGTTCACTTCTTCACTCCTTCAACTTGGGCGGTCGCATACGCTGATCACGCGGCACGTTGCTCTGGGGGCGACTCCAATCACGCCGCACACGAGTGGGCGGCACATGGCCTTGCCGACATTTGTCACGACGTGAAGTCCGCGTTGGGCGTGGGTGTCCAGATCCTCACGGACCCGTCGGTGCTTGTTTCTCTCCCGAAGGGCAGCGACGGCCGGCCGGCCGATGTTGGGCTTTTTGGGTATGGCGGTATCCGCGGAAACACGGTTGCTGTCGATACCAGGGTTGGGCTGCAGTATCTACTGCACTGCAGATTGCAGAAACTGCAGCATGCAGTTAAGCTACTGCACTGCAGCCTGCAGTACTTCCCGAAAAGGGGCTGCAGTGCAGATACCCAAAGTGCCCCACATATATGCCCTTCTCTGTCCCGCCCTTCCCTATAATCAACAGTTTCAGTGCTACTGTGGTCTGCACTGCAGCCTGCACTGCAGCCTGCAGTACTGCAGCATGTTGTCTGCAGCCTGCATTGCAGCCTGCATGCAGCCTGCAGTATTGCAGCATGTTGACTGCATCCTGCATTGCAGCCTGCACTACAGCATGCATGCAGCCTGCAGTACTGCACTGCAACCTGCAGTATTGTAAAGTGGACTGCAGCCCAACCCTGGTCGATACCACCATTGCCCCGATCCTCGGCGGGTCAAGCTCGGATCCAACGACTGCTTTGCGGGCTGCAGAGCGCCACAAAGTCCAGAAGTATGACGAGCGAGGGTGTCCGAAACGCCGCCGGCATGCTTCGCTTTGTTCCTTTCGCCGTTTCCGAGTTTGGCTCGCTGGCCCCGCACGCCGAGGCTTTCTTGGTGGAGCTCGCGAAAGCTAGCCACACGCACACTCGCCAAAAAATCGGCAGCTCTTGTCTGCGTGGCGCCGCCGTTTCTCCTTTCTCATCAACGTGACACATGCAGACAACGTTCTTGGCGGGGTCGCGACCGCGCGTGCGGCGCGTGATGGTGCTCCTGCGCCTTTGTCGCGTCGCTCGTCGGCATGTGTTGCTATGACCCGGGTCATTGGCTTCAAGCGTTCTCGTTGCGGCTGATGGCCTACCCCGGGGCGGTGGTCCCTTTGGTTCCCGGCAGCTTGGTGACTTCGTGGTTCCCTTGGCTCCTTCTTGGTTCTTGGCTCCCTGTCCTCATGCTCGACCTTGGTTTCAGGCTTATGTCTCTCTTTTGCTGGCAACCTTTCACAGTTGCTGTTAGTTCCGTTTGTAGTGCGCTTTTGTGAAAGCCCTTAATTAAAAATATACACCCCTCCACATAAGTCCGGGTTTTGCATTTTCGATCGCAAAGCGCATGCATGGGCGAGGATCACGCCGGCTGCATGTGCATACATGCTAACTACAGTGGGAATAGTTCGGGCGAACGCCTATTGTGCGCTTTATACCCACCCGCGCGACAACACGACCATTTGTGGGCGCCCTTTCAAAAACGCGAAATCATTGCATGGTGCGTTGGCGCCATAAAGTTGTGGGTTGCGCCAACCGTCCAAACCTATGGAAATAGCGGCACTCGTCGCACCAAACTCGGTGGATACGGCCCTTGGCATAAGTTGCACACACCGTGCGTGTAGGCCACTGAAAGCATGTCGCTATAGGCACGACGTGACACCCCAACGTCAAGTTGGCCATTGTGGGGAGCAGTTTTGGGGTGAAAATGCTGATGTTTCTGTGGCGAACGCACGTAGGAGAGGCGCTCGATGGCCCCCTTGGCGTAGGGCAATGCTCTACTATGGGGGCGCGTGGTGGAATGCCAGTTGCACCGTTTCGTGGGCGGGGTGGCGCGGTAGGGGCGTGGATTTTGATTTATATGAAATTCCTTGAAAAATGCTGTGGAAAATGGCATTTTGGCTGGTAGATGTGTGTATCGCTAGGAGGTGGCACATGCCAAGTGTTGGTGGTCCGTGGTCATCCACATACATAACGCTCTCGCGCAACTGAGTATGGGGCTTAGACACGCACTTGGCGCAAAGCCACGCGCCCGATATGGGTGGGCACATGAGGCAGTGAGGGGCAACTTGGATGATCATCTTTGGGGATTTTTTTCCGGAGACCCAAAAAATCGAGTCTGTGATTATGGAAGAGTGTTCCCGACGTTGAATTGAACGAGGAATCGCGTGATATGTTTAAAAAGTTTTTCTGAGCAAACCCTGAGAAGTTATAGTGTTTTGAAGCCAAGGGGGTGTTGATGCGCGTGGCCGACACTGATGCCATGCCAGTATCGCAACGCGACTTGCACTGGCCGCCGCCCACACGGCTGCACCCCAACCAAATGCACCCGAGCCCCTTGCCAATGTGTTTCCTCACGCGTTCATGGCCATCCCGCCGTTTGGTTGTCTATTCTAGCGCGTCGGCGTGTGCGTGATACCGACCCCGGTTTTGGTGCAGTTGCAGGCGACGCCCATCCACGCACCAGGTGCACCGTGATTCCCTAGTCAAAGGTCATTAAGCTTCGGTTTGAGCCACTCGTCATGCAGGTTTTATAAAGCCCTCTGAGATTCCAGGGTTTCATCTCATATACCCTACGTTCAGGTATCCTAGACTTGTGAAGTCTTGAGACTGCCGAAAAGGGACCCCAAACTTATGTGCAGGGGTGTATTATAAAATAGCCGAAGCACTGTGCAAGACTAATTGAAGGCCACTGACGGAATTTCCAACACTGCTGGATCACCGTCAAAAACACTGCCATCGTTTATGAAAATTTATTCAAATTACCCGGCACTGACCACGAAAGGTCCGCCCTACCGTCGTGACAGTAGGTACAGTATGCCCTATGGCGGCTTGATGTGTTGACTTTATAGTACTACTTTTAGCAGTAGGTGGATTTGTTGCTGCCCTTTTTGTAATTCACACCAGTATGCCCTACCGTCGTACAGTATGCGATTGCTGGTGCTGTGCGGTCGCATGGTCATCATCAGTTATTGTCGTCACTCGTACAACCACCATCCACATAGCTGGGTGGGCTTGGGTGGTGTCGGGGGAACTTGCAGACGGGTTCCGCAGGCCAGAGCGTTGCGGCCTACCGGCTGTTACGTGTTTGGAGGGATAGGGTGTGCGCGTCGTCTCCCGCCAGTACTTGCGCTGCGCGGTTTGTTTCCGAGCGAGTGACACAGCGCCGCACGAAGACTCGTTACGGTAGCATCGTGGGCCGGGGGCGATGGCGGATTCGAGCAGCGGCACGCCGGCTTCGCCTAAGCCGCTCGTGAACAAGCCCTCCGACAACAGGGGCTCAGCCACCTCCTTTCAGGGCGCCCCGACTAATGTGTCTGTGGGCTCGGTGGGTGCCCCTTCCTCTCTGTTCTACCTCTGACAATATAACGTTCTCTGAGTGTTTCATTGATAGCAAGTACGAGCAGTAGAGCGGCGGGGCGTCTCGCGCACCGTTTGGGATGGGGTGAGAATGGGGCACGTGTCCCATTCTGAGAGAGGGAGGGGGGGGGGGGGGGGGGCAGTACGTCTTCGGGAGCATATGCCCACCCTGCCGTTGCGATCAGGTACTGCTCGTACATGGAGCTCTCCGGGGACCCTACCTATGAGGGGTGTAGCGACTTAGGGGCAATGGTACTCGAGCCGTCGCTCCCTGGCGCTTGCACTTGGCGGTTTGGTATTCTCCATTCTCATTTTCAAACCGTTAAGAATGACGCGACTCAATATTCGCTACCAAAGAAATACACAGCAAGCAGAGGCGGTAGTCAAGACCTACGTCGCAGGAGATCGCTAAGCGGCAGTCGACCGACACCGTCACGTGCCACTCCACAGGCTGCCAACCCCAGTTTCGGACAGTATGCGACGCCAGGCACGCCTATGGGCGGGTCGCCGAGCAAGTCAAAGGAGTCCGCGCCATCAAGAGACGCCATCAAGGATGACTTCGGAATGGCCCTGGGGGCGGCGCGCAAGTTCAAAGACTCATTCGCTCGCCGGGGAGGCGGTGACGCCGTGGACCATTGCTTCTACAAGTTGAGCGTGTCGCAACATCGCCGTCTGGGCTACAAAGAGCTCTTCTGGTTCCTGGTGCGCGTGTTTACCTTCCTATGCTGGCACCTCTGCCGCACCCAGGTTGCGACTATTCGTGTATTTGGCGAATAGTCATATGTCAGTCATGCTCGCGCTCGTCGGGGTGAAATGTGTCTAAGTAGCATTTGCTTGCTCACCCGGAGAACAGGTCTTCCTCATGCTATACTTCGCCATGCTGTTCCTCCAGCGCCAGTCTGCGGTGGGCTTTGAGGTGTATACTTCGCTGAGCGGGGTGGTGCCTGACGGTGCTCCCCCCCCCCCCCCCCCCCCCTCTCGCGACACTCCGGGACCGCCCTTCACCTGTCTGAGCCTACCTGGCACTCGCTGTCCCATTGACTATTAGCAATATCCTGCACCACAGGTGACACGCTGCAGGGCACCGCCGAGATCGAGGCATGGCTTTCAGCGCAAGTTTCCAGCGTGTGGGTCGACCCAGAGTGTGGAGACGGTGTGTGTGTCGATCCTTGGGAGTTTCCTGAGTATGGCCGCTTTGGCTGCCGCGCCGATTGCGGCCGCCTTGTTGAAGTGCGCAATGTCACGGAGCTGCAATTTGACTTTTACACTAACTTCACACACCCTGGTATCCCCTCCACGGTAAGTCCTCATCCCTAGTTTGGCCTGCCTGTTCAGCTGGCTGACTCGATGTTCTGCCCGACCTGAGCAACTCAATTGCCGCTGCTGTCATGCTGCTGCTCATCACAGGAGCTGCTGAGCCAGGCGAGCTGGAACATCTGCCCCCGCTCCCGTGCCCCGCACGGCTCGGACTGCTACTTTCTTGAGTTCCAGGGCTTCCCAGAGACTGTTGGCTTCAGCCAAGTGGTGTGTGTCTGTGTCCCCCCCCCCCCCCCCCAGGGATGGATGTAGCCGCATGCCTGTGTGCTGAGATGTGCCGCTCCTCACGTTGTGGCGGCTCATGCCAACTCGCAGTTGCTGGGCGACATTCCGGATGGTGACTGGCAGGTAGTTATTCGTGGCGACGACTTCGAGAAGATTTCAGGCGCTATCCGCTCCCGCAACGATCTCCAGTTGGCAGCCGTCATGCGCAAGGTGAGGCCGTGTGGTCTACGCGGTATCTCAATATCTGTTGTGGCAGTGCCTCTATGTTGGAATTGAGGTCATGGGCCCATCTGGCTGCGCAGGGTCTATGCATTCTCGTGCAATGGCAGCTAACTGTACTTTATAATGAAATGGTAGATAATTTGGTTTGATTTTTACCTGCCAACAAAAAACAGTCTTGACATGTGGCTGGCTGATGCGCAGGTGGAGCTAGCGGCCTCCATGGCACGCGCCATGCGCGTTGTTGTGCAGCAGCAGCTGTTGGATGCCGCCACGCTGGCGCACCAAGACAATCGTGCGGTTGCACAGACATATTGGAGAGAGAGTTACGAGCAGCTTCTCGAGTCCTTGCGCATCGCCAACAACACCGGCCGCCTCAGCCCCGAGGAGGCTCAGCTTAATGTTGCTGCAGCCCGATCGGTGAGAATTCCTTTCCCATCTGTAACAATGATGCTATATGATGTCAAGTCGGCTTTGCTTCATGCCAGACATAGGCGTTGTTAAACTATTATGCAACTGTATACATCTAAACCTTTTTTTTCTTCCCTTAGATCATCTTTGCTAAATCCCGTCACGAATGTGTTCTCACACACTCACTGTCTCGTTATTATTCATGCAGGATCTGGAGAGGCTGAATAGCGATCTACAGTTTGCAGAGGGGTTTGCAGGGTGCATAGGCATCAGGAATCTGCTGCTCAACACTAATCTCACAAGCATGTACAGCCCCCAGCAGTGGACAGTGGAGAACAACCCAATGACCGCCACTGTCACTGCCAACGGTACCGAAGAGCAGCAGCGCTGTGCTGCAGCCAGTGAAACTGTCTGGGCAGCTCTGCTACAGCGCAACCAGCGCGTTCGCGACACCATCGCCACCCGTCAGCAAACAGCCTCCGACATCCTGGATGAGACAGACGAGGAAGCGATTCCACAGGCACTCCGGAACAGCTCCTTTGTCCAACAGTTCCGCGAGCTGCGCATGGCAACTCAGAAGCAGCAGCCAGAGCTGTGGGCTGTCATCATGGAAAGCAATGGCCTGGATAGTCTCAACCCCATCACCGCCTCGCTCCAAGTGCTCGCAACATCCTACGCTAACACGCAGAACATGAGCCTGGCAGAGATGCAGCTGCTTGCGGTCACGACGCGTTACTCTCTGGCCGACCTGGCTGCGCTCGCAAACGCACGCGCACAAGAAATGAACAACTGGTCCCTGCCTGTGAGCCCTCCAATCGAAGCACTTTTGCCGTTTTGTTTTCATCACCTGAAATACAGACCTGCAGTGCCATTGTTTACTCCGCATCATCGCTGTTGCACTCAAATGTTGCCTCTGTATGTTTGTTGGGCAGGTGAGCCCGACTCCTTCACCCCTACCAGAGTACAACATCGCCACCTTCAATGGCGGTGGTGACGCCTACCTCACCTGCGACCTTGAGAACCGCGGCAGCCAGTATGACGGCGTCTGCAGCAACACCCTGTGCCCTGGGCCAGGTGAGGTCGCATTGCCAGACGCTGGTGTTGTGTAGCCCATGAATGTCTTTTCCAGTGATAAAACGCCTGCAGTAATAAAACTACTGCATCCTGACGGATATGCTGCTCACAGGGTGCATTGAGGAGGAAGTGAAGATGCACTGCGAGAGCCTGTGCATCTGCCATGACGGTGTCGACCGTCTGTCATGCGGCACCGACGAGACATGTGTGTGCTCTGTATGCGAGGTGCAACGCGATGATATTGCAGAGATTTCGCGCATTCAGCAGATCAACCAGCTTCTTAAGCCCCTGGAGTCCAGCAGTGACGACGATGCTGATGGCGGTCCTAGTGAGCTCGATGCAGATGTGGTCATCATGAAGGGCGAGGCGGTTGAGACCGCCCGGCCCCTGCCAGAGGATGAGATGGCAGCTTATGCTGAGGCTGTGAGCCGCATGGAGCAGAGCATGGATAAGGGTACGCAAGCCTTTGCAGCTCCTGCCACGCAAATTGATGACAGCTACGGTGACCTCACGTATTAAGATGCTCGCCGGGATTGCTGTGCAGGCAAGCAGGGCCGCAGGCTGCAGCAGGCAAGCCAGATCGACGCCGCCATTCGAAATGCCCAGGACGCGCAGTCAGTGGTGGCACGGCTGGAGGCGCAGGTGTCAACGCTGACAACGTACGTAGAGGAAACTGCGAGGGCATCAATCGACAATGACCGCCTCCTGCAGGTAGTGCCGTGCTGCAGCCGCCTTGCTTCTTTGCAGACTCTGCCTCCAACTGCCTGTTGCATTGCCCCTTGCTTTTTCTGACAATCATTGTGTGGTGCGGCTTGCAGAATCTCATCAGCAGCGGGCAGGTGCAGCTGACTGCGAGGCAAGACCAGATCCTGAGCACACTGCAGACGGTCATTGACCGCCGGAACGCCGCACAGGAGCTGGCGCAGCGCACCTTTGAGCGCCTTGATCAGCTGACTGCGCTGAGCGAGCAACAGGCGCAGTCGCTGCAGGAGGTACAGCAGGTTGCGGAAACGCAGCTGCAATCCATCCAGGATGCGCAGATGCGCGGGGCACTTCACCTTGATCAGGCACTTGAGCTCTTGGGCCGCGTTCGCCTCCAGCAGTGCGTCCCACCCACCCAGTATTGCCTGCTTGTGCGACTGGATGGTGTCCACCATTGTACTCATTCAGCAACATTCTGTGCCCCATGTTTGCAGAGAAATCAACGAGCGGACTGCTCTACTGGCCAACACTATATGCTCTGAACGCCAGCGGAATGTCCGTTTCTCCGTGCAAAACTACGAGTCCGTGCCTAGCACGCGCCCACGCGACCGCGACATTGGCCTGTCAAACAAGCTGCTGGTAGGCATGCTGCTGCACAGCACGAGGCAGGACCGCACGATGTGCGAGAACGACCCGTTCTTCGGCCCAGAGACAAGCTGCTTTGGCGGCAGATCCACCGCACCCTTTGGCATCGACCCAGTGTTCAAGCGCGGTGCCGAGCTATACCAGCCCGGCCTTGACACGATGCAGGACAAGCAGATGTAAGTTGTCTACGCCCCTTGCCAAGCTGTTACCTGCCCGTGAAAAAATGGCTGCGATACGATACATGCCACGCTGGGTGCTAATAGTTGCGGCCTGTCCCATCGCCATGCCCGCAGCTTTTACAACTGCTCGGCCCTGCCATCTGCGCCGACCTTCAATGTGGAGACCAACATCAGCACGGCAACCTACATCAGCAACGATCCTCCGTATTGCGCGGAGCTCTACAACGTGAACGATGTGCCATACGGCTTCAAGACGCTGCCGTGAGTACTGGCTGCTCACTGATGACTGCCGAGCTGACTGCAAAGCTGTGCCACCGCTTACTTCTGTGTGTCATGGAGATAGCGGCTAAGGCACCATGCCATTGCTGACCCACTTCACAGGCTGGAGGGCCAAAAAGACGGGTTTCCAGTGTTTTTTGACATCAACCTTAGCGAGCAGCGTGCCCAGGACTACCTGGCCTATGTGATCCAGGGTCTGTACCTGGACAGCGCCACGGAGGCGATGACGAGCGAGTGGGTCACGTACAACAGCGAGCTACGCGTGTATGCACACATCCAGGTGGAGTTTGGCTTCAGCCCCGCTGGGCTGATTGACGTGTCGCACAGCATCGGCACCCTGCGGACCGATGTGATGTCAACCAGCTCTGACTACTGGCGTCTGGTCCTGGAGGTGTGCCCCGCTCCAGCAGTGTGTTTACTTTGCACCCTGTTTCTGGCTGCATGGAATGAAGAAGATGTGGGTGCCACTGCACTCGTAGCGCAGGATAGGCGCCAGGTTGCACTCACTGCCGGCACTGAATTTGCATTGTGGCTTGCTCCTTCCAACCAGATCGTTGTGTTTGTCGCCATCTTCGTCCAACTGGCCTGCAACGTCTTGTGGGCGGTGAGCCGTCTGCGTGCTGGGGTCCGTTGGGCGCGGCTGCTCACCCACGGCTGGCTCTACTTTGACCTTATCACCATACTGCTCATGATCATAAATGCCATCAACTGGTGGTCCTTCACCTTCAGCGACACTGTCAACTTCTCCATCGAGGAGCGCTATGATGTGTATGCTGACCTCGACAGCTCTGCCAACTTCCTTGAGCTCGACAACAATGGCGCTGATCTGCAAGAGCTCGCAGCCCGCATGAACAACCTGAAGACGCTGCTCAACCGCTACACACAGTACTTCGCCATCGCCGGTGTCGTCATCATCCTCAACGTCGTGCGCATGCTGAAGGCGATGGATTTCCAGCCGCGCATGGGCATTGTCACCCGCTCGCTGCTGTATGCTGGCTCGGACCTGGGTCACTTCTTTGTCATGAGTGGCTCTGTGTTTCTGAGCTATGTGCTCATGGGGCACCTGCTGTTTGGGCAGTACATCGACTCGTTCTCCAGTGTGCAGAACTCGCTCACTACCTGCTTTGCGCTGGTGCTGGGTGAGATTGATGTCAATGGCGACCTGCAAACGCTCCCGGGCATCATGCAGAGCGTTGGCGCGCTCTATTTCTGGACCTACATGATCCTGGTTTTCCTGGTGCTGCTGAATTTCCTACTTGCCATCATCGTGGACGCCTTCTCGGAGGTGAAGAGCAGGACCGGCGACACTATCGGCGTTCCCGCAGAGATAACGCGCATCGCAGTTGACAAGGCCCGGACTGCCATGCGCCTGTGCGGCAAGCAGTATGTCAACGATCAAGAGGCACGAGATGTGCTCAAGGCTGTCTACAAGGCGCGCAAGGCAGCGGATGAGGAGGCTGAGCAGAAGCCCGGGCTGCTTGACGAGCATGAAGCGAAGGAGCAGGAGAAAACCATCCCCATTGGCAACAAGCACATCAGCTCCATGGCGCTCGCCAACCTGCTCTACACCATTCTGGACCCTGTCGGTGATGATGAGGAGGTGGGCAGTGGCAAGCCCGCAGCATCCGTGACCGTCACCAAGCAAGGCCTGTGCGGTAAGAGTGAGGTTACTGCAGATCTGGATGAGGTTGCGGACGCGCTGTTGGACCGCTTTGGGGAGTACAAGGACGAAGTGGGTCTCAACGAAACAGAGGCCATTATCAGTGCCGGCGCGCCACCCGTCCATCCTGGATTTGTGGAGTCTGGAAGCGACGAGGATCTGCAGCGCCGCTTGGACGACATCTCCACCGACCGCACCCGCCTGCAGCGGCAGGTGGCGGCTCTTCTGGCTGCCAGCCCTGCGGCGCAGGAGGAGCTACAGAAGCAGGCCAATGTGCCAATGGAGAAGCGCCAGGCCGGTCCTGGCCCCAGCCGCCTTGCCAGCACCTCTTCAGCCGAGGCCGTCCCCACTGAGCCTGCCAATATGCCTTCGATCACTGAGGATGATGCAGAACAGATTCACGTGAACCTCCTGGGCAGCAAGACCTCGAAGTGATGCGGCTACTGTGACTGCCTGCAACGATGACCCCTCAAGATACTGGCTACCATAAACGTCTGCCTCCTTGAAATTGGTTCTCCCACTCTATGGCGCTGTGGACTTCAATGAGCTACAGATGAATGTGGTGCTCGATCAATGCATCCGGCCTGCTTGTCCCTTTCCACACCATTCTATTCTTTCAATCTTTAATTGCGCTGTTGCTGTACACCTCAAGGGGTGCAGTAACATCTGCTACAAATTTAGCGCATCTTGCACCTGTGCTTTGTGATGGCCTTCCCCCGTTGTCAATCAGAAGCGCAACTGCTGAAACTGTGGACTGCACCTGATGCCCTCCCCCCTCCCCCCCGAAAAATAACATGTCCTTACTGCTTGGTTTTACTTCGCTTTGATGCTTTTCTTATTCACTTCTTTTTGCAGCAGCATAAGATCCGCATCTGCGACATTATTTCGTAGGGCAACTTCTACCAAATTTTGCAACCATGCTGATTTTGCCATGCATGATTGTAGCACATAATATGCGTTTTAAATTGGAATATGAGAATTCGGCCGCTACTAGAACGATGATGAAAATGATACCCACAATCTACATTGACTTACTACAGGCCGCAAAATAACATGGGCAAGGGTACAAACAGAAGGCTGCACGCCACATGGCATTAAATTGCTTCCTGCAGTATGCAGGCTCGACATTTTGCACCTTTGCCTGCTTGGAACGTTCGCCTGCTTGAGATTAGATTTCCCACGCGGTGGATTCATAATTTTCGTTTATTATGGCACATAAAAGATTTGCAGGAGAACTTGCATCATTACAACAAAAGATGACTAAAAACTGCTAGTTACCTTCTCATACGAATAAGTTGAAAAAGTATATTGTCTACAGGTGATGGATCGCGATGGTTAATGGATTACATAAAGATACAAGCGCGTAAAATGTTTGAGTTTCAAAGGGGGCACCATGGACATCGTCCCAAATGGCTCTACACTTCGCGTTGTCCCCCAAACTTGCAGATGAGGCCATGGGACGAAATACCGAGTTGCGATGATATGCTGCTGTAAACAATGCGTAATTGCCGCAGCTGTCGAGGATTTCTAGTCTGGCGGGTTCGATATTTCGAAATCGGATATCGTGTATATCTGAAACAATGCGGGGCCAATGTGAGTCCAAAAGCAGCTTGGCAACTGGGGATGTAAATATAATGTGTGCGTGAGGAAAGCGCGCGCATTTCAGTCAGACATTTTATGTCAACGTGCTAATCTGATAAGAGCAATATATTGATATGTATGCATGTATGCGTGATTACACTGGCACATACATGTAACGATATCTGAGAGTTTCATGTGGAAGCTTGCCGAGTGAGTTTGGAGCGCATGCAATTCACGCATCACACTCCGTAGCACTTACCGCTACCAAGTGGTGTAGAAATAGTTTGCCAAGGTGCATATAATGTGCCACTAACTCGCAAAATCGCGAATAACATATGTGCTGTGGACAGCTGCAAAGATGATGTGAGCATGATGGTACATATATGTGCAAACGAGAAGAGGATTCAAGAGTTTCAGGTGATACCGTGTAGAGCAGCTTTGATGAGGTGTTGCCAGCGATGTAGTGAACTAAACAAACTGCTGTGTACATATAGGTTTAGGGTTTTAGGGTGTAGAGTTCACAGCTGTGTAGTATGTAATTTGATACCATTACATTGGGCAAGTATATATTGCGCTGCCGATGTACATACTGACACTACCATTGCATATCATCATTATATACGTATAGATCAGAATATCATCTTAATATATACTACGACAACTACTTTGTTGGACCCAGGGTACCCCGGTACCCTGAATCCTCTTTTTCTCTCTGTGAAATCCGCATTTTCCAGTGAACAGCTGGCTACCGTACATGTGCCTAAGTTGGACCGTATGGCAGAAGTACGGCACCCAGTTGTTACCAAAGCATGGCACCTAGGCATCTTTGCCAGTTGGCCTTCCTAGACGGAGAGGTGTCCTTCCTCATCGACACCTAGCCGGCTAGTATAAATTGCCAGCCTCGGCTCCTTGTAATTCAGTCAGCTGCTCTTCCCAGAAATGTTCCGACTCGCCCATTCTCTCTCGTGACAATGCCACTCAGCCATCACCACGGCGACAGCGACTACCTATCGTCCATCGCCCACGGCCATAGCAGCCCTTTGCCTTTCCAGCTTGCACCTTGCTTGCTGGCACTCGACGTGATTCGACGCATGCACGCCGACTCTCGCCGACTCTCCCCCGATCAGTGACAGTGCCACTCAGCCATCACTTCGACACCCCCCCCCGCCGACATACTTCATATTGAATATGAGACTATACGCAGGTGTTGCTTGCTGCCTGCAGCAGCAGCCTCCTGCATCACCACCCACCGGAGTAGTAAGAACAGGTACCGTCGATGTTGCTTGATGGGAAAGTGAGATTGGGGTAGTTGAGAGGACGATTGGCAAGGACGTGTCATCGAGACAACGACTCGGCTCACGTCTCCGCTGGCAGTTCACGTCGTCGGTTCAAATCGACGCGTGCAATCGTGCCCGACGCACGGCGAAGCACTCTAAATACTACCGGTACCAATAATCTGTTGCCCAAGCACCGTGATAGCATGATGCAGTGAGGTGAGCCAGCAAAACTGACATTTTGCAAACTTTATCTTTTCGACTTGGGCTTTTCAGGGATGCTTAGATACATCATAGGATGTGATAATCCAGCTCGGCATAATTGATAGTTTTCCGTTGATATATGTACTAAATACTTATGTGCACATAGTGCAACGTGCATCTAGCACGACACATTGTATACAACATTGCTTGGTCACGCCTATATCACGTCCACTAAGGCTTACGTTTGCACCCATGGCCGAACATCGGAACATGTCCATAAAAATGATAAATCGTGGCCATAGTTCACTCATATATGCATATTATGGCGTATTCAAACAATCATACATATCATACACATGGTCAAAAAAACATGAATTACCAAAGTTGTTTCCTATTAAAGTAAATGATGGCTGGGTCATGAAAGGGCTGCTATGCTCTAAACTTGGTGTATAAATAGTTCAAGACATATACAAACGATGTACGACGTTTGAAATGTTCGTTATAACGGGAAGCACTTGGCATATGCACTCACGTGTGGGTATTTGTTGCCAAAAACACAATGGTCATTGTGTGACGACGCAACATATGGGGTTCCGGCAGAGTGCACTCAAATGACCATCGACTTATATCCCATAGCATGTGCATGAATAGTAGTATGACCCCAAACACACTTTTCGTCATAATTGGGCATATTTGGGTTGTTACATGTACCGCAACATGTGTGTTTTGTCTCTAAAGCCTTACAATGCGTAAAGTACTAAAATGTACTAAGCAGCCCCAGAGCGCAGTTTAAATGGGTTGGAATGCAGCATCTAAGAAAGAGTCATGGAATTTCTTTGGGACTCTGTACACATTGTGGGTGCGAGCGGTGAAGGCCGTGCCGGGTATCCTCTGCTCAGAGCAGCCACAAGAAAATCGCGGTAAAAGTCTTGCTGGCAACATTCCAGCATCTGCCGTTGCACTCGTGATGTTATCCCGAGCCTCCTCAAGCGCGCTGGCGGTAGCAAGAGGTCGTTCTTGTTTGGACTGGTCCTGGTCTTATCCTCCCAGAAATGTGTCGTAAATTCCAGCCAAGCGTTTGGTGTCTGCCTTCCAAGCCGTACATGCATGGACATACTTGGTCAGTGCCTCACATGCGGTGACACAGGGAAGGGGATAAAAGTACGTGGCATACCTGCGAGCAATGGAGAGCAGTGACAATGTAATATTGAGTGGCATTCGGTCTTCCCTCAGCGCCAACTTTTATAATTAGCTTCTGTCCTCTTAGGGCATTGTTATATAGACCTATGGCTGCTAGAATCTGGTCTTAGAATTTGTGTTGCCCAAGTTACCAGTACATACTGCACATTTTCAGCCAGCAACAGCTTGTGTGACACATTATGTGGGCAAACCATGTGTCACTATGGCATCGCCTATAACTCGGCCCATTTTCTATATTACTGCAAGCGCTCCTGCATGTTTCTTTTATACTTTTAGTAGATGCTACATGAGCAGTGGCAGCAATGTAAACATATTATATGTGAAGTTGCAGTGATATCTATTTAAATACTGCAAAATGGTGACTAAAACATACATTGATACACATGAAAGTTACTGTTTAACACACGCCGCCGTTGTAGAATGAGCTATAACT
Organism: Tetraselmis striata; assembly: GCA_006384855.1. Classification (NCBI taxonomy): domain Eukaryota; kingdom Viridiplantae; phylum Chlorophyta; class Chlorodendrophyceae; order Chlorodendrales; family Chlorodendraceae; genus Tetraselmis; species Tetraselmis striata. The sequence goes on from VCJN01000418.1 coordinate 188,527, forward strand.
CAGGAATATCAACATTTGTGATATATTCAAGGTCTGGACAGAGTGGTTTTGTGTTTGGTTAAATCTGCGGGGTACATCTGGGTGTACTCACATAATACCACAACCAGTCACACAAGGTGCATGTCGCGCATGTGACGGCCAATATGCGCCCCCCCATATATTCATAGTAAACTGCCCCCAATCTATGCACAAACTCATTCACAAACACTAAATATGATGTTTTCTGAGCTCGCAACATGTTGGATGCCATGTAAGTGGTCATTTACATGCCGTTATGCTACATTGGCATGTACTGCATTAAGTACTAGATATTCCCAGACATGCAGACTAGCATGCGCCGGCGGCTGCCAACATATCCTCATGCAGTGCTTTACGACAGCACCCTCTCTGGATAGTGCGCCTGCGCCTGGAGTTGCAGCATGACGGTGTGGGGCTGCTCATGCTTCTCGACGAGCGCTTGCTTTTTGCGTATAACCTGAGGATGGTCGATGAGCAAGTTTGCATCCTGGACGACAGTGGACACATACTCCACAACCTCGTACCTCAGAGCCGGTACATTAACATCCCTGATGACCACCTCTGTGCCGCATACCACAGTTTTGACAGGATGCGTCTTCGCACCAGAGCGCTCCCATGGCGTGAGTTGGAGCTTATTCTTTATTCCACAAGCTTCGCATTTGCCCAAGACATAGCTCAGCCGGTGGAATTCCTGACCATCCTCTGGCTCGCAGAGAAGAGATTGCAGGAGGGCATTCACGTTTGAGTCAACTGTAGCACCCTCCAGGTCAGCGCCTTGCTTTGCCGTGTTTGATCTACAGCAAACGACAGCCTTCCACTGATGTGCAATGCTCATATGGTAAACGCAGCAACAAGTCAATCTGTCCTTCCGGCGCAGCTGCTTGACTTACAATGGTTTCTGCATCTCAAAAGTGTGCTGTCCCATTTTGATGCCCTCCAATGGACCTGGCAAATGGCGAATAGCCTGACACTTGTCTTTAAACAAGCGATACAGCTCTAGCTGAGACATCTTCAGCAGATGCCTCTGGTGTGCCTCAGTGTATCCTGCGCGCCGTGTTGCTAATGGAGGGAGCAGCTTGTCATTCCGATTTGGCGACACTCTAGTATGCTTGTCCCAGAACTCTGCGGCGAACTGCTTCCATTCATGCTTGATCTTGATCTTGTTTCTGTACAAGCAAACACGTTTTATTTTGTACATGCATCATTCCATGCAAAGCTTCAGCACAAATGCATTGGGCTCAGTCTCATTACCTGTCTGCAGCATTCAGCAAAGCCAAGGTGATATTGCATGGCTCTGCATTGGCCACCAGCTGCACCTTTCGTTTCACAGCTTTCGCGATTTGGCGCCTTGAGATGCCAAACAAGTCCCCCACCTTCCTGCCAAGCCTTTTCTGATGGGTGTTTGCAGCAATAGCAATACTCCCAAATGCATGTCGAGCAGTGCGTGAATCCTTGTCACGGCGATTCGCCAATACAACATGTGACTCCCTGCTGGTATCTGCAACAAGCTGCAAAGCAGTGACTGTGCGCGGAGTAAGGCCGATCGCGCTCTCATCTCCATGAGTGTGCATGACAGCTTGGATGGCTGGCTTCCGAATGAAATGGCCCAGGACACGGGCTAGGCGCTTGGAGTCTTTGAATGACAACGCCAGCTCTGTGAACTTTGCCACATCCCTCTGCAGGTTCCTCGTGGCAGGGGTGGCTGCACAGTCTACGCCGCCATCCTCAAAATGTTTCCTCAGTCTGCTTCCGTTCCCGTGGCTGCGCGTGCGGCGTATTGTGTGACTCCATGCCTTCTGGGGGCGAGCTGAGTGAAGTGCCGCGACCGCGCAGCAGACCAGTAGGGACATGCTTTTCGGGCTCGTGATGTGCCTGCCCTCGAATGACAAAGTTATTGTACCAATTCCGCATCATGTCTGAGTTCAGTCCTCTCTTTTTAACGATCCATGGTGCCAACGTCAGCTGCGCCGTAAGAGTTGTATCGTTGTAGGGGGCTTTCAAGGGAGAAGGGCTGATGTCGCATGTAGCTGCATCACTTCTAGCACCAGCACCAGACGGCTCACAATTGCCCCCACCAGTGGAACCTTTAGAAGTCACGCTGCTGCGCCTCTTAGGCCTCGCCATGGATGCTGAATGGGGGCGTCTGGGGGCACAAGGGCGGCGTCAGGCAGTGGGTAGGGTTGATGTGTGCGGGAAATAGTACTTTACGACAAAACATAGGGAATCGCGATTCTCGTCAGGTTGCCGGCATGCCCACTAGCCAACCCACGCCGGGCACTGTCGAGGGGTGTGTTGGGAAGGTGTGGGGCGAAGGGCGCACATGTGCAACCTCAAACACCCCGCCTGGCGACGGGTTTTGTTACCCCAGGTTTACCCCAGATTTTGTTGGGGGTGGCGGCGACGAGAGTGGCGGCGCCGCTGATGCGCGATGCCGGCCCCATTCTCGCGTGCCGCCGGCCTCACCTGCCAGGCGGGGCTCTGCAAGTTGTCGCACTCATTTCTGTGGAATAGTGTATGAGATCTGCCATCGGGAATATTGGTCACCCGAGGCCGATCGGCAAAAATGTCGTTTTTCCGACCGGCCCGGGTACTGTACTTTCTGCCACAGGCCTCTACTACTACTGTTAGGATGGAAGTGTCTGGCTATGACACGCAATATGCTCGGAGGGGAAGGCTCAGAGACTACTGGTAGACGGGAGCCGATGCGGCGGGGCACCGCCGTGCTCAAGATGTAGTCCCTTACCACCTGACAGGGGGCATGTAGTGAGCTCCCCAGGGAGGAGCTACATGGGCTGCTGGGCCGAACCAGCTAAATATGTGAGATCGAATGATATGGAGCTAGTATGAGAGTGAGCTCCGCGGCTCGGGGATCGTTGGTGGAACGGCATGTCACCCTCGTGCCTGCCCATGTTTGTAAATGTACGATATCGACACTTGGAAAATTCCCGTGGCGATTAAATAAGCGGGGATGGTGCTCGACATGGACCGCTCGGGAGCCGGCGACTTGACTCTTGAGACGAATGGATTGCACCGGCTGACCGCTCGCGGCCGTCGGATTTGACGCTGGCGGGGTGGGGTGGCCCGGCGTGCGATTATCATATATTCATGATCGATTTCGCCTGCGTGTCCTCCACGACTCCAACTCGGGGCAACGACCCCGTACTCGGGGCAACGACCCCCGCTTGGTGTACCCGGCGGGGATCGCGGCGACTGAGGCAGAGCATAGCAAGTTGCTTGACGGCGGACCGGGCGTCTGCTTCCACGCCGGTGCAAGGTGTCCATCGTTACAACCCTGTTGTGGTTGAGGATCGTGGCCGCCTGGAAAATCGGCTTTGACGGTGGTCTACATCTTCGCGGTGTTGTGCTGCTTGCCGTGCGCAGCTCCCCCGGCGGTCCTTCCTCCCCAGCTTCGTGCTTCCTTCGTGGTCAGCATGTAAAGGCTCGCACTAGCCTCCCGTATTAATGTCTCGTAATTATGCTATGAAGTAACTTAACAGTTAAATCAGCGATGCATCGATTTTTCAGACAATTTTAAAGGAACGGGTTCTATATCACTGGCCTACAGGTCCATGAATTGCATTTCCAGCTCTTTGAAGTAGCGACTAGGAACTCGCGTGTGGCTTGCATAGAAGTCATGAGGCGCAGCGTTGCGAGCGGCGGCTCCACCGGATTATAGTACTTAGTAGTACATGTCAGTAGATAAGCGCTTGTGACGGCTAGCGAGTACCATTTTTTTTCCATTACCAGCAGCGAGTATCGAATACCAGTACCAGTACCTCCCAACCGTGAGATCGTAATCGGACGGCTGTGTAATTAAGAACCGTGGGTGGGCGGCGGGCGGGGGGGCGGGTGGATTATAGTACTTAGTAGTACATGCCAGTAGATAAGCGCTTTCGTCATGCACCTATAGGCCCGATCCGCAATATACGGGTACCCGTACGGCAATAAAGCTCACCGCCGAAAAATCGATGACGCTTCGCTAGATAATGGCCAGTAATCGCGATTTTCCCACGGAATGGGCGTGTAATCGCCGTATCTGCCGTGTAGTCGCCATATTTCTGCTAGGCTCGGTAGTCGCATTGGCGTGCTTGGCTCGCCTAGGTTCCGTAAAATGCTATCTGGAGATACCACTAGCATGTTGTCCATCTCCATAGTACATTGGACCCACATCGCGTCTCGCGCGTCTGCCCTAATCGTCTGCACTTTCGCCACATTGTACCTTAACGCCTCACAGCAAGCTCCATGACGACGCGCAACGGCCTAGGTCTCAAACAGCTGAATTGCTCGACAGTTTACCATGCATATCAGCAGCAACGCGCGCCAGTGACTAGCTCCTAGCCTCCTGCCAACCCCCGCCGCTGCGAGCCCGGCGCCGAGTAGTGCTGTGCCATGGGGCGTCGCAACTCCAAGCGCCGTATTCCTTAGGGCAAGGAGGGCTGGACCTCTACTGCCAAGAGGACTTGGGAAGAGGTGACCAAGAGAGTGCGCTGCCACGCGTATGGCGCCCCTGTCTCGAAGACTCAATTCTATGACACTCACAGATGGACGGAGGCGTGCGCCGAGCCTCCGGACACCGCCGCGCCTGTTGCAGCCGGTGGTGATGGCGCCCCTGCTGCACATACCGTACGACCGTCACGCCTCTGCTCCGTCCGGACCCGGTCAGACCGAAACGCGGGCCGAGCCGGGTGATGCATCGATGCCGTCGCCGCCGCCATCGCTCCCGCCTCGCTCTCCCCCGCTCCCGTCTCCCCGAAACGAATCAGCGAGCCCCGCACTACCAAGCGGCGGGGAGGGGCGTTCGGTGTCGTCTGATGGTGGCCTGGCAGGAAGCATGGCAGCACATGAGCATCAAGTGGGCGCTGTCATAACCAAGACGTTCGGGACGTGGGGGAGCTTTCTCGGCCAAGTAGTCCCCCCCCCCCCCCCCCCCCCGCGCGGCTGCCCTCCCTGACATCTCGTCACACCTGCCATAGACACACCGCCGCCCTATGATAGCCACCCGTGTGTATCATCCAACATCTAGGTCGTCAGTTGGAGATGGAATAACGAGGACGCAGACCCGGCGGATAGGGAGCTGGTGATGAAGGTGATTTACGACGAGGGCGAATCCGGAGAGCTAACTGAGTCGGAGATATAACCGCTATACTTGACGACAGAGAAGCTGAGCGATTTCACTCGCCGGTTGCCTCAAGACACAATTGACGCGCTACCGGCGGTGCGCCTCTTGCGCACCCACCGACGGTTCCTTCGGGGGGTTGCTGAGTTATTGGCGTATGGGTGAGAGTATCGCACTGGCAATGTGTAAACGATGATTTGTTGTGCTTCATCCTTACTACACGCGCATATTCGTGTAGATGCTTGCGCGCATATTTGCACCTGACAGGAGCTACGCGAACTTCTCGACGCCGATAGCGACGCCGAAGGCATTGTCTCGGGGGTTTTGGAAGGCAACCCCTCTGACGACAACAGGCTCAGGGCTGAACACAATTACGCGCATATTACGCTATGGATACGCAGCAAGCCGGGTACTCGCACTACAATATTGCGACGATCTGCGCAATATAATATACAGTTATATATCATAGTACTAATATAATATATAACATAGAAAAAAAATATATTTCGGAAGAAACCTGACAGATATGTTATAGTCGTATTGCAAATTGATTTCGGATAGGAGTATAAATATATAGTTTAAGTTTGCATTTAGTTCCATTTATTCTACCAGGAAAAAGTTTACGCTCATTGTTTGAAACTATATAACGATACGGGAATGCGGGCGGATGCAAAATGCTGAGAAGAACATGTTCATCATACTACACAGAAGCTTGGCTCACGTGCCGTCATCGTCCACACAGACCTTCGCAACGCTTACAACGAGGCATGGCGCCGTACCATCATCCAACGCCACATCGATTGCTCTCCACTACACCCTGTCATCCCTGCGCTCCTAGCCTCCCTCTCCACGGATTCGTATCTGGTCGTGGACGACCGGTCCGCCCCTCTGCGGTCGGAGGACGGCGTGCAACATGGCGCACCTTTGGCCACGACCTCCTTTTGCGTCGCGATTCACCCCGAGGTGCAGCAGTGTGATACCACGTTGGAGGTCAATGACGGGGCGGCGCGCTTCAACGCCGACGATGGATTTATTTTTGGTGGGCCTTCCGGAGCACGTTTGGCCGGCTCTTCACGCCTTCCGCACGTCCATCAAGGCGTCCGTGGGGCTTGAGGTGCACTTCGACAAGATGCAGGCGTACAGCGCAGACATGGAGGCCGCGCGGCGTGAGGCTCCGACCGACATCGAGTGGCCCGAGCTAGATGGCCATCACGGCATGGCGGTCCTCATCGTGCCGCTCGGATCGCCTGAGTATGTGCAGGCGTACATGCGCGGCAAGGCGGAGGAGCTACGAGAGGAGGTGGACGCTAGCCTGAGCAAGCTTCTGTCTGCCAAGCCCAGCCGTCGGTACACCCACGCCTTGCATCACCACGCATGGGCCCTGCTCAAGCATTGCATGCAACGCAAGGCGGGGTATTGGCTCCGCAATTGTCTTCCGTCCGAGGTGGAGGCCTTTGCGGAGGCGGTGGATGCCACCATCCTCGCGGCGGTCGAACGGGTGCTAGGGGTCTCTTTTGATCCCTCCACGTACGGCACCGACACCAATCCGGTGGTCACCGATTTCTTGGCGGAGCTTTTGCACGACCCCGACCCCATGGCAGCGGAGGTGGCTACCTTGAGCGAGGATGCAGTGGCCAGGGCGCGCAGCAGGCTTCACCTCCCCACTCGGTTGAAGGGAGCCGGCATCCGCCGCATGGCTACCGTTCGTGATGCCGCCTTCATCGCCTGCATGAATGCCATTCTCCCAAGGTTCCTGACTAGGAACTCCGGCACCAACACACCCAACCCTGGTTTCTTCGACCCACAGCTCGGGTCCGTACTTGGCCGAGGCAGCTTCAACGCAACTTCTTCCGCCCGCCAGTATGACCACTTCCTCAACGATGCTCATGGGTCGGATAGCTACGCCGCGGAGATGCGCGAGGCGTGGGGCCGCCTCCAAGCGGCTACTGCTGGCCATCTCGGCGACGCAGATGCGCGCCAGATGGAGCGGGAAGTGGAGGCTGCGTCGGGCTCGCAAAAGGAGCTGACGGCATCTCTAGACCATGCCAACAACTCTCGGCTTCGAAATGAGGTGTGCGTTCTCCCAGCCACATGTAGGGAACGGGTCTTGTTCAACCAGCTCGACGCGGCGTCAGGCATGTAAACAGTGGCCATCCCCACCGCGCGGACAGTCATGACTCCGCATGAGCTGCGGGAGGTCGCTACCGGGTACTTCCTACTGCCTAGCCCGTGCTTGGCCCCGGTGGTTGGGAGCCAGATCATTATGCCATCGACGGAGCACAACCCCGTCACTGTTGACCTTTACGGCGACGCGCTCATGAACCTCCCGGCGCATGGAGACGCTCACTGGCGTGTAGAGCACGACGCTATCGCAGATGCCTTCCGCGATCACTGTGTCTACGACCTAGGTATCGCGGTACGGCGGGAGGTAGATGACTTGTTCCAGCAGGCGGTGCCTCTCGGCAACACCGTACCCAGGGATGAACTCAAGGACCTAGTGCCGGACGCAGAGCTCTCCCTTCCGGCGTTCAACGTCGTGACCGGGAGTTATGATCCCCGGAGCTTGAAGTCCACGCTGCTGGAGTTCAAGACTATGCGGTACGGGGTCAAGTACACTGCATTGCCCCGGGCCACGGCTGTGGATCGGTTTGAGCGCTCCCTGTTGGGCGACATACAACGGGGGTTGGCTGCGCGGGATGCGGCGTGGCACAACACGGAGCCCGGTCCTCTTCGAGACATCCTGGATATGTCGGACTACACGGGCATGGTCTTCGGCACAGTGGGTGAGGTGAGCAAGGGGTGCACCGCACAGTGCGTAGTGTCGCATGCTTGGCTGCGGATCGGGGCGCCCTCTCATCGCGGGGCACTCGGTGCATCACCCGGGCTCACCAGGAGGCCTTGCTCGCAAGAGCTTTCCTCGCGGTCCCGATCTTGGTGGCCGCTCGAGAGCGCGCTCGCTGCCTCATCAGACGGTGCAGATTCGTTTGCCATCCCGTTGCTTAAGCTGCACAGCACGTCCGAGGATCACCCACACACACACGTGCACGCGTGGCCCGGACTCTGAACCGCGTGCGCATCACTCATCCATCCCGCCTTATGCGGGATGCGGGCCGCTTTTAGGCGGCTTGCTGTGTTGATTTTCTAATTCTAGGGAACTACACACAAACACACATCCGCGCTCTATGTCTTTTGAGTCATATAGCCTCCTCCTACAGTCATGCAGTGACCCGGTCGATGCGACGCCTGCTCGACGTCGAAGCGCCATGCGAACACGCGTATTAATTAGCAAAAGTACTCATAATATTCGCGATAACATGCAGTATCGTGCAGCATATCATTAGTATATGTTGCAACAAGATTGCAGTAGACATGATGGATTCCTCAATCCTTTCTATCGCGCCCAAACTGTCTATTACGATGGAACTTTAGGAAGAAGGAGAAGAAGGTGAGAGTAGAATAACCCTACAAGGGTGAGAATATGGTAGAAATAGAGGAAAAACGCCACAATGGGCTTGAATCACTAGTCGTTGCGACATGAAAGCTTTTGCGCCCTAAGAAGGCCGCGATATCTGTTCGCCCTAAGGTGCGCGCGCTTGTTCACAACGATAATTACAGCACGACTGTAGTTGCCATTGCCGTGACTACTACATACTCTTATCTTGTTGCTGACGATTCCGCTCCCGCTGGTGCACCCCGCGGATTGCGGCGACTGAGGCGGAGCATAGCAAGCTGGCGGCAGACTGGGCGTCTTCCTCGCTAGTGCAGGGTTTCCATCGGTACTACCATGTTCTGATTGAGGACCGGGGCCGCTTGGGGAAAGTGGCTTTGACGGTGGTCTACATCTTCGCATTGTTGCCGTGCGCAACTTCAGTAGCAATCCTTCCACGCAAACTTCTCAATTTATTCGTTTATATTCCGTGCATAATCCTCGGGACTTGATCGCCGGCCAGCTTGCGGAGTTCCGCTATCACATATCGCGCACGCAACATGGGTAGTTGTTGCGGCGGGCGGTCTTTGCTTGCGTGCTGCATGGCACCTTGGGCGGCATTACCAAAGCCGGTGTGCAGATGGATAAGGCTGTTAGGTGTGCTCGTAGTGATCATTCCACCTTCCCCTCTGCTGTTGCTTCCACCTCGCAGTTTACCATACCGAGTGTTTACTAGCTAGTGCTTTTTCTGGTGATTTCCCTACCTCCTTTTGCAGCTAGCCTAGCGTGCTGTATCATAGTACATTTCTTTATCTGCTCCCTACTACCATACTACTTTTCTTTTCGCCCCCGGGACAGGACTGGCACCAGTGAAACCCTTGCAGCGTCTCTACGACGGCCGTTCAGGCAGCAATCCAGTTACGGAAAGCCCTGGGTAGGCGACGCTCCGTTATAGTCATCAAGCAAATTGCCGAAGCATTCTGCAAGACTAATTAAAGGCCAGTGACGGAATTTCCAACAGTGTTGGATCACCGTCTGAAACACTGCCATCAAAATACCCGGCACTGACCACGAAAGGTCCGCCCTACCCGTTTGGGCGTCGGCCCATTTGAGTAATGCGAGTTGGGGCAAGCCCCAACCCGCGGAGCAAAGCATTTCGGGAGTGCGATACATGTGCAATAAAAAAGGCAATGTGAGGGAGGGCCCGACGCCATAGCTGGAAAAATTTCCCATTCCTAGTAAAATTAGGGCGCCGTGAAGGGAGGGGGGGGACCCCGCCCAAAATAAAGGCAGTTAAGTCCTCAGGTGTTGACGCAATAACCTGACTACTAATAATAAAATCCCTGAACTCCGGAACTAACAACCCAAAATTATGACGGTGATACCCCCACCGCGGGCACTCCACCAACATATGTTCGATAGTCTCATATTCACCTCCGCCACATGCATGGCAGTGTTCAAGGAACCGCTCAGGCATGGCATGAATCCAGGCCAATCGGCGGGCAGTGGGAAATACTCGGGTGCGTAATTGTATCATAATGTGCAACCCGGCCACAACCCCCGCGGGGACACCCACACCGTACTGTGGCAACGGGTTTGACGCATAGGACGCCTGGACATATATACCCCAGGTGTTATTGCGTGCTAACGATGCCGACGATTCGTAACGCGCCCACACCGATGCCTTTACTACACCCCTTCACATAAGTCCGGGTTTTGCATTTTCGATCGCAAAGCGTATGCATGGGCGAGGATAACGCCGGCTGCATGTGCATACATGCTAACTACAGTGGGAATAGTTCGGGCGAGCGCCTATTGTGCGCTTTATACCCACCCGCGCGACAACACGACCATTTGTGGGCGCCCTGTCAAAAACGCGAAATCAGTGCATGTATGATGCGTTGGCGCCATAAAGTTGCGGGTTGCGCCAACCGTCCAAACCTATGGAAATTGCGGCACTCGTCGCACCAAACTCGGTGGGTACGGCGCTTGGCATAAGTTGCACACACCGTGCGTGTAGGCCACTGAAAGCATGTCGCTATAGGCACGACGTGACACCCCAACGACAAGTTGGCCAATGTGGGGAGCAGTTTTGGGGTGAAAATGCTGGTGTTTCTGTGGCGAACGCACGTAGGAGATGGCCCCCTTGGTGTAGGGCAATGCTCTACTATGGGGGCGCGTGGTGGAATGCCAGTTGCACCGTTTCGTGGGCGGGGTGGCGCGGTAGGGGCGTGGATTTTGATTTATATGAAATTCCTTGAAAAATGCTGTGGAAAATGGCATTTTGGCTAGTAGATGTGTGTATCGCTAAGAGGTGGCACATGCCAAGTGTTGGTGGTCCGTGGTCATCCACATACATAACTCTCTCGCGCAACTGAGTATGGGGCTTAAACACGCACTTGGTGCAAAGCCACGAGCCCGATATGGGTGGGCACATGAGGCAGTGAGGGGCAACTTGGATGATCATCTATGGGGATTTTTTTCCGGGGACCCAAAAAGCTTATTTTTGATTTTGGAAGATTGTGTTCAACGCAGATTTGAACGAGGAATTGCGAGGTATTTTCAAAAGTTTTTCTGAGCAAACCCTGAGAAGTTATTATAGCGTTTTTAAGCCAAGGGGGTGTTGCTGCGCGTGGCCGGCACTGATGCCATGCATGCCAGTATCGCAACGCGACATGTACTAGCCGCCGCCCACACGGTTGCACCCCAACCAAATGCACCCGAGCCCCTCGCCAATGTGTTTCCTCACGCGTTCATGGCCATCCCGCCGTTTGGTTGTCTATTCACTCGCGTCGGCGTGTGCGTGATACCGATCCCGGTTTTGGTGCAGTTGCAGGCGACGCCCATCCACGCACCAAGTGCAGCGTGATTCCCTAGTCAAAGGTCTTTAAGCTTCGGTTTCAGCCACTCGTCATGCAGGTTTTATAAAACCCTCTGAGATTCCAGGGTTTCATCTCATATGCCCTACGTTCAGGTACCCTAGACTTGTGAAGTCTTGAGACTGCCGAAAAGGGACCCCAAACTTATGTGCAGGGGTGTAGTTTAGCGGCATCGCGCGCGGCTAGTGACCTCCACTCAACTACCATACTACTACCACAACCCCCCGTACTTCACGACGATAACATGTGTTGGACCCAGGGTACCCCGGTACCCTGAATCCGCTTTTTCTCTCTGTGAAATCCGCATTTTTCCAGTGAACAACTGGCTGCCGTACATGTGCTTAATTTGGACCTTATGGCAGAAGTACGGCACCCAGTTGTTACCAAAGCATGGCACCTAGGCATCTTTGCCAGTTGGCCTTCTTAGACGGAGAGGTGTCCGTCCTAATTGACATCTAGCCGGCTGGTATAAATTGCCAGCCTCGGCTCCTTGTAATTCAGTCAACTGCTTTTCCAGAAATATTCCGACTCACCCATTCTCTCTCGTGACAGTGCCACTCAGCCATCACCACGGCGATAGCGACTACCTTTCGTCCATCGCCCACGGCTCATAGCAGCCCTTTGCCTTCCCAGCTTGCACCTTGCTTGCTGGCACTCGACGTGATTCGACGCGTGCACGCCGACTCTCGCCGACTTCTTCCCCATCAGTGACAGTGCCACTCAGCCATCACTTCGACAATCCCCTCCGACAGGTTTTTGGGCCCTCTCCTTTGGTTCGACGTCTTGCCCCGTGCTCGACGCCTGCCAGAGGCTTCAACCTGCGTGTATCTCGACCCTCGACAACTTTCGACGATCGACGGCGCCGTGCGACGAGTTTTTCTTCCCACCCGCCCACCCCTACAGTTATACATCCTCCATCACAAGGGCGCCATCCCTTCCGCAATGTCTACCAGCATCAACACCGGCATGATGAACACTTCCCTGGCCAATCTGGCTCGGCAGAGTGCGATCAAGACCGACCCTGGCGACGCCCCGCCACCGCCTCACTTCCGTGATGATACCAGTTCGTCTGACGACGCCTTCAGCATAATGGACGAGGCATCAGACAGTGACTCAGGTGACATCCAGCATATCAAGCCAGCTGCAGTGAAGCCAACACTCAACCTCAAGAACGTCCCCATCTGGGACAACACCATCTCTACGCGGGACAACGCTCAAGCTATCAAGATCGCTCTCGGCAGCGCCGGCTACCTGGACACCACCAAGGGCAAAGGCACCCGTCAGGAACAAATGATGCTTCTGGCAGCCCTGCGCCACGCAACGGCGCATTATCCCATGGCACTGGCCATCGTCAACAGCATCAGCATGGACTCCAGGAAGTGTGGATATGCGGCCTGGACGGCCCTATTTACTGAACTCCAGGGCTCGGCCATAGAGGAGCGCAGGCGCTTGGAGGAAGAAATCACAGCAGGCCAGCTCCCGAATGAGCCGGTCCAGGTGTACGTTCGCCGCTGCCGGAACCTCTGGAATTTGTTGCGCAAGGCACATGGCCAGTGGACATTCGAGTACGTGGCCATCAACTACCTCATCCCAGGACTTCACCCAGCATACGATCACATTGTGGACGCCACCATCCCGGCAACCAATGTCACCAAGCGGCTGGCAACCATCATAAGTGCCGGACAGAACATGGAGGCGCGCACGCGTCAGCGTCAGCAGCGCGCCCGTTCACGCACGCCAACCCTCAATTCCTGCGACCCCAGCGACCAACTACATGCCATCAGGCCCAACATCGTCTGCAGCAGGTGTGACCGTCCAGGCCATGCTCAGCATCAGTGTTTGGCCAGGCGCCATGCCAACGGCCTGCGTCTCCTGGGTGACACCGCCCCACCCAGCACCGTGAACAACCCTAGCTATGGTCACTATCAGCGCGCGCCTGCGGAGCGTCACGTCAACGACAACTATACCCACAACCTGCGCAACGACTACAACCATCAAAACAGCCCCCAGCGGCAGCAATATTGGCCCACCCAGAGCGACAACGACGACCTGCAGCGCCATCACCAGCCATTTGGCTTCGTCTCCCCGGCCGGACATCACCACTACGGACATCACCCGGCCAACAACGACTCTGACCAGCAGCCGACAGGATGCCAGGAGGCCTACCCGTTAATGGGTGTGTCCTCGTTGGCACCACACCACAGCGGCCTGCCCGTCATGCTCACCTGCACCACCACCGCCCCAGGAGGGGCAGCCACCGGAGCGCAGGAGGGGGAGGGCGAGGACGACGACGACGATGAATTTCATGAATCCTGGCACGTCCCCTACTCCAACTCTGACGACAACTTCCAGTGCCCGTTTTCACACCCATGGCGTGCCCGCCAGCATTTCCGCTCTCAACCTATTCCCACCCCAATTCAACCTCTATGCCTCGCTTCACCCGCATTCCCAACCTCAGCGGCACTGGCGGCCCACGACGTTCATACGGGGCAGGGCGCCCTACGTGGAGACCTGCCACCGCCGCTCCCAATACTCACCGCTGCCCCGCTCCTCCATATGCCAAGCTCTTCTTTGGTAATCGAACATCTCTTCTCGCCCTGCCATGGCCCATCGGCATTTGAGGTGGAGGCTGTGGTGGAATACGGCTTCTCCATCCACGCGTTCATCGGCGTCGACCCATCAACGGAGGCTCGCACTATGGGGCCACATCACCTATAGGTCATCAACAGCAAATACCCGGGCCGCCTGCCTCTATCAGCATTTCAGGACTGTCATGACGGGACCCCCATGAACATCAACGACATCACTATCACGGAGCTGGAGCGGCTGCGCCCGTTCACCCTCGTCGTGTCAAGCACACCGTTACAACCATGGTCACCCACGGGCTCACGCCTTGACTGGCGGGACCATCGCTCTCGTGCCTTCGCCTCCATCATCAGCTTCACCCGCTTCTACCTGTCTTCTCAGCCCACACCAGTGCGCTATATTGTGCAGAATTGTCCAGACGCGCTGGCTTTACCAGAAGTACTCTCCTCATTTGGCGCATGCAACATCGTGCGCGCGGCGTCCTGCGGCTCGGAGGTTCACCGCGACACCCTTCTGTGGACCATTATCACTCAACCGCAAGACATCCGGAACTGCGGCAACAACGTCGCCGCCATCAAGCTCGCCGACCCCGGCCCCTTCAGTGGCTGCCGCATCTACAACCCGGCTACCGGGCGCAAGACCCCGCCTCTCTCCATGCCGGCCTTTCAGTTCTCCAACGCTGCCTACCTGATGGACGCATTTCAACCCTCGGGCCAGCAGGAGGGGCCCCACGCACCGCCACCCATGCTGCCATCGGCGGCGCTTGCTTCGGCGCAGGAGGGGCCCCCACCTCCACATCACAACGAGCAGCACCCTCCGCACCATCAGGAGGGGGACGCCACGGCACTGTCGGCTCCTCACACCAGAAAAGAGGCACAATTGACTTCCCATTATGTCGACCTCAGCGACTACCACCCAACACTGGTGGCATCCGCGATCGCGGCGGTTGTGCGCCCCCGCTCAGCGCGGCTGACAGCTCTCGCCCTACCAGCACCCATTGTCCGCGTGTCCACGGCGCCGCGCAACTATCAGGAGGATATCTCCAGCACTCGCCCCGATGACTGGACGAAGTCCATGAACCACGAGATCAACTCTATCACCACGATGGCACTTTTCGTCTGGGTCAACGTCCCTGAGCTTCGACGCGCCAATGAGTCACAGGTCATCCAACAGACGGTGTGGGCCTTCGCGGCGCAGCACGAGGATGGCGACATCAAGCGCGAGGCCGGCGTGATCGTTCGCGGCAATCTACTCACCACCGGCGAGACCTATGCCTATGACTACCTCCCCCTCGGCTGTGGCCGTAAGGTTCGGGCTTGGCATCCCGTTGAGGCACTCTACGACCTGCCGCAGGCATCCAAGGCATGGTTTCTGTCCTTTTCTTCCTTTCTACATGACTTCGGCTTCATCAGCTCCGAGCCGGGCGGCGTGATCCATCTTCATCGGGAAACCTGCATCATTGACATTCTGACTACCGTTCACATGACGGAGAGCAAGCCTCGCCGCCGGCTCTGCACGCTGAATACCAACTTTCATAACACTGCAGTCACCTACCGTGCGCAGGTTCGGAGGCAGCGTGGCCATGTCTACTGCCGCAGCGGAGTTCTTGGCGCTCTGCGTGGTCTGCACATGTCTGGCGGTTATTCACGTTCTTCTGCGCCAAGCTCAACCACCCCACTGCTGCCCCGGTGCAAATATGCGGGGACAACCGCGCATGCATCGTTCAGGTGCAACATGGTATAATTACAGGCGCGGAACGCCACATTGACCTCCGGTTTCAGTATGCGGTCCAACTCTACCAAGACGGCATCATCTACATGTACTACACGCCTACCCCGGCCCACCTGGCCGACTTCTTCGCTAAAGCGCTGCCGCTGACTACCTTTCTTCATTTCCGCGCTTTCCTGATGGGGTCATCCGGGAGCCTTGCGTTGCGCCTCTGCCGCCATCAGTCCTGCGTCCGCGGGATTCCACAGGATGAGGAGGGGTGTTGGACCCAGGGTACCCCGGTACCCTGAATCCGCTTTTCTCTCTGTGAAATCCGCATTTTTCCAGTGAACAGCTGGCTGCCGTACCATGTGCCTAATTTGGACCTTGTGGCAGAAGTACGGCACCCAGTTGTTACCAAAGCATGGCACCTAGGCATCTTTGCCAGTTGGCCTTCTTAGACGGAGAGGTGTCCGTCCTAATTGACATCTAGCCGGCTGGTATAAATTGCCAGCCTCGGCTCCTTGTAATTCAGTCAACTGCTTTTCCAGAAATATTCCGACTCACCCATTTCTCTCTCGTGACAGTGCCACTCAGCCATCACCACGGCGACAGCGACTACCTATCGTCCATCGCCCACGGCTCATAGCAGCCCTTTGCCTTTCCCAGTTTGCACCTTGCTTGCTGGCACTCGACGTGACTCGACGCGTGCACACCGACTCTCGCCGACTTTCCCCCATCAGTGACAGTGCCACTCAGCCATCACTTCGACAATCCCCTCCGACAACATGTAAATAAGTAGCAGCAGTATCAGTACATAGTGCTTATTGTCCCATACAGGCCTGTTGTCCCATAAAGGATGAAGGAGATCCTCGTCTGTAGGGTCGTCGGGCGTTAGCATCAGCAGCAAATAATGTGTCAAATATACATCCCAACGTACCTTACGTACCTACGTCATCAGGGCGGCTCACCGAGTCACTACTAGTAGGATTACGCGCGGACAACCTACCCGTACCCTGCTGTATACTCGTACATATTATCTACGCGACTCGTCTGGACGACGATATGACTTCTAATCCTTACGCATCATTGTGAACTTTTTGGTTACAGGGAGAGCGTCCAGAGAATGCACGCAAAGTACTGGGGAAGGAAAAAGCCTACATTTAAGCAGCACCCTCTTGGAGACTACGCATCATTGGTAGTCTCCTTGTTAAAAAATTATATACACCGTAGTCCACTCAATTGTTTGATGTAAATGTGTCGAAGTACTACCTAAATACTGCGCGCGGTGGTGCCGGTACGTTGTCAATTGTCAGCAACCGCGCCGATCCGCCGTGGACACCAGCGGTACCCGTAGCAGTCGCTGACCAAGCTGCCCCGCCCCTTCCTGCCCCGCATGCACACGACACCTTTTTCTCGAAACGCGGACGCTTCACCCGGACAACCAAGGCTATAGCCATCCGGACCGCCACGCAGTCCCTTTTAGACCTCACCATCCGATTAACCTCCCCTGACCTCGTATCAGCTCGCCCTTTCGTCCGAGCTCGCGGACTTTAAATTGAGGGTCTGCAAGGGCGGGCAACGGACAGCCGCTCAGCGGGATAATAATAAAATAAAATGATGATGGCCGCCCGTCGCGCGGCCTTCTGCCGGGCGCTGCTTCCCCGCTTCCACCGAGAGCCGCCGGCATGCATAGCCTCTTGTGCGAGCCCAGACCTCCCGGTGGCTTTTTTCAGCCCGGGAGCAGCTGGCGCACGAGCAACAGCTACGCCGCCGTTCGGCCGCGCCGATACCAGCCCGCGGTGGCGAGCCGGCGGTGAAATTTTGGCGCGCCTTCGCTTGCAGGTGAGCTGGCTGAAGCGCCCGGCCTCCACTTTAGTCCCCCCCCCCCCCCCCCCCCTCCCTCCCACTTATCTCGCTGCGCTCATTTCTTCCTCACGAAATTTTATTTCGACCGGGCTGGGGGCGAGCATCTGGGGCAGGGGGGGGGGGGGGGGGGGCTTAGTCGAGGAGGAACGCGGCCCGCGTTGCGACAGTCCCTGTCTGGACGAACGCTCTCGGCGTTCCGCCGTTTCGGTGGTCGTAGTACGGAGCTACCCAGAGTGAGGGCGCGTCCGCCTCCTCCCTGCCACAGCATGAAGGGGTGCTCGTAGTTATGACACTAATACTGAAATTTACCTGCAGCAAAGCTATGGGACATCCGGGATGCTTTCACCGCGAGGGTCGTTGATGCACCTCACCATGGCCTTCACACGAGCTCTAGCGGCATTCACCGGTGCCGCAAAACTACGTAATAAAACTACGGTTATGATATGATGAAAACCGGTATAGCAACCGCTCAATATACACTTGTTGCATGACAGTGCCTGCAAGTAAGTATACCGCCCCAAATTGCCTTTTCAAAATGTACATACTCCACACGGAACCGGGTCACAACACTGGGCACATGTATACACGTTATAACGTTACGAGAGGTTGGCTCACATTACGCTGCCCATACTGGAGTGTGTATCTGTGGTTGGCCCCATCCTTGCAATGTGATGAGCCCACTACAGGCCCACGTATCCTCCGCCATCTGGCGGTCGATCTGTTTGACGTCGGTTGGGATCGATGTTTTGGTACACAGCATCCCGCAGCGCAAACCTCCCAGAGATACATCGCGGTGCAGTCAATGCTGAATTGCTGCTGATGACAGTGCTATCAGTATGTTGCAGGCTTGATACGGTATTAAGATAAGACATAAATACCTGCCTGCCTGCCTGGTGCGGGCACCTTCAGCTGAAGTTGTCTGCATAGGTTGCCACCTCTCGCGCCATTTCCGTCTCACTGGTCCCTTGTGCGTACGTCCCGGGCAGCTCGCTGCCGGAGGAGGCCGAGTTCCAGGGCGACGTGGTCCCCATCCCGCTGGCTCAACCGGGTGAGGGCATCGCCGAGTGCGAGCTGCTGAGCTGGCACGTGGCGCCGGGGCAGGCGGTCGAGGCGTTTGCGCCGCTGTGCGAGGTGCAGAGCGACAAGGCGACGGTGGAGATCACGAGCCGCTACTCGGGCCGCATTGTGGCGCTGCACTACGAGCCGGGGGCAATGGTGCCTGTGGGGCAGCCGCTTGTGGACATCCAGCTCGCAGGCAGCGGCCCCTCCCCGGCTGCCGCCAGTCCACCGGTTGATGAGGCGCCGCTCCCGGCCACACCGCGCTGGCCTCCGTCTCCATCCCCGAGTGAAGGTGGGCGGGCCATCGTGCCGGCATCCCCGGCAGCGAGGCGACTGGCCAAGGAGGCAGGCTTGGACCTAGCGGCCATCACAGGCAGCGGCCCTGGCGGCCACGTGACCAAGGCTGATGTGCTGGCGGCCACCACTGGCGGCACGGACGGCGACACTACGCTCGGCCACCAGGCGGCAGGGGAGGCAGTGCTGGTCGGTGCCGGAGGGTGTATGGAGGAGAAGCGGGAAGAGGAGCATGAGGAGCTGGAGCGGCAGCCGCTGCGGGGCTACGCGCGTGCGATGGTGACGAGCATGAAGGCCGCCGCCGCGGTGCCTCACTTCTACTTCTGCGACGAAATCCGCATGGACGGCCTCGTGGCGCTACGCGCCCGGCTGCGCGCGGAGGAGCACGCCCCGCCTGGCCTCACCTACCTGCCCTTCCTGCTGAAGGCCGCCTCCGCAGCGCTCGCGGATTTCCCCGCACTCAATTGCCAGCTAAGTGCCGACGAGCGCGAGCTGCTGCGCCGGCGCTCGCACAACCTGGGCGTCGCCATTGCCACGCCCTCCGGCCTCGTAGTGCCAAACATCAAGGGTGTGCAAGGCAAGAGCATCGGCCAGATCGCAGGTGCGGCCGCCCACCATTCTGGTAGTTGTTCAGTACCGGTCTGCCCTGCTTCCCTCCTTACAAGGGACTGCTAAAGTTCAGCACATCAGTATTGCGCATCGATTTGAGGGATGTAAGGATGAATGGCAGATTATCTTAGTTTAGCTGCAAACGACGTCTAGAGCATCTCAATCTCTGAGTATCCTCCACCCGGCCCTACGGCTAATGATTTCCTTATTCCTGTCGGAAAACTGCGCTGTGCTAATCGCCTCTCTCTCTCTCTCTCTCTCTCTCTCACACACACACACACACACACACATGCACATGCACTGCCATCAGCTGGGCCAGCACGGCCACTGGCTGATGGAGAGTCGCACCCATGCACTGCCTTCCCCGTCGACTGCAGGCATGACATTGCCATGACCCGACACATATACTTGCTCCTCACGGCCTGACACCCTCCCTGACCCCCCTCCCTTCCACCCCTTTGGCCCCCACCATCCCTGCATCCCCATCCAAACGCTGCTTGCCGGACCTGGGTGACAACAGAGGAGCTACTGCAGCTGCAGGAGCGTGCCGCGGCTGGCAAGCTGACCAAGGAAGACCTCTCGGGCGGCTCCCTGACGGTGTCGAACGTCGGCAGTATCGGCGGCACATACGCCATGCCGCTGCTCAACACTCCCGAGGCCGCCATTGTGGCGCTGGGCCGCGTGCGTAACCGGCTGGAGCTCGACGCGGGTGGCGGCATGCAGAGTGTACGCGTCATGAACATTAGTTGGGGCGCGGACCACCGCGTCGTGGATGGCGCCACCCTCGCCGGGTTCAGTAACGCCTGGAAGCGATACATTGAGCAGCCAGAGACTCTGCTGCTGCGCCTGCGGTGAGCACACCGTGAGGGCACCACACAAAGATGATACTGGAACCTGCAGCGACGCCAGCTGCGTCGGTGTGCGCCACCCTGTGAGCGAGCTACATCCCTTGCCCAGAAAACTTGTAACACAATTTTCTGATTCCTGCTGTATGGCGCCCACCCGAGTAGTTCTGGGCTTGCAGTGCAAAGATATCACGCACGCAACGGTGCAAGTGCTCTTCTAAATTAGCTAGTTTCAGAGTGGTGTACTCCACATGGTGCGTATGTCAAGCGCATCGACATACTGTACTGACAGATGGTGAGGCTGTGGGGCTGAAAGCTCGCCTTCAGGTTGCCGTATGGTGCGCTTGAGCATGCCGCAAAGGATCTCAGATATGCTCGGCAATGTCTTAGGAATCATGCATGTTCACGTCTGGAGGAAGCCATCCCGTGTATTTATGCACAGAGTCGTGGCACACCTCCAATATGCTTCGCCCCCCCCCCCCCCCCCCCCCCGCTCCCCTCCTCCCGATTGTGCGCCTCCCTAAAAAGATTCGCCCCGCTTCCCCAATAGCGACATCAGCATGGCGAACAAAGAGGCAAGGGCCGGGAAGGTTGGGTCCCCTGTCAACAAAGAGCACCCCCATCCATGGCAGCACTGCCGTTTGCTGTTAGGATAACGGCAACCTCGGTCCTGACATCAACAGTGCTACCAATCTTTCCTACCACAACAGACACACAAGGACAAATCTCATGGAATAGGCTTGTTCGATACGTGACATGGTTACCAGCCGATGAGGCGCGGAATTACTCCCAATAAGCAGAATTAGTGAGATTTCGCCGGGAGTCTGCCGGTATATCTGTATTTGCATTTCCATCTAGGCGGCACCGGGATGCCCAGGCTATCTACTGTATCAACCCGCGGGCGTTTTCGACTACAATCAGGCACGAAAGGCAGACGGAGAATACGAGCAGCGCTCCAACGCCCACACGCCTGCGGCAGAGCAAACACTGAAGTCAGCTCTCCTTGGCTGCGGAGGGCGGCACGGTGCCATTGGGGTGCGGGATCTATGGCGTCGCCCAGGACTTTCGGCGCAGCCTGGCGTCGGACATAATGCAACCGCATGAGCGCTGCTGAGAGGGTCCGAGCGGCCGCACAGCCAGCAGCAGACAAGAGCAATGGTGCGCCTTATTTGGACGGGACATGCCCACCTCAAGATGCTGATCTCGGCCCAGTACAGCTTAAGGTAGAACAGGTGCGGGAAGACGACGGAGGCGTTCATGGAGACCATGCCGCCCAGCAGGCTCATGACCAGCCCCAGCACGTTGTATGCCTGTGCGCATCAGGGACGGACACATTGAACAGGTCTTCAGCAAACACCGAGGGGATGGAAGGGGCTGCTCGGGGTCTAGTCCAAGGGGGGTGAGGCGGCGTTGCCGGGATTGAGGGGGGGGGTCTCACCGACGCACTGACGATGGCAATGCCCGTGACCATGCCGCACTTGATGAGCATGCCGCGTTGCTCTGAGTACTCAGCGTCCGCGAAAAAGGATGCGGTAACGAGATCCTGCGAGAGGCGGTGCGCGGATCTCACTCAGCCTCACGGCAGGATACATCGGGCGTCATCCAGGGCAGTGCGTGGGCAGTACGACCGTGACTCATGCTTCGGGTCACGATCCCATTGCTCAACCTCCAAGGGCAGCGTGCGAGGCATGATGGCGGCTGCAAGCATGGTGGAGGCAGGGGTGGGGAAGCGTGAAGGTGCTACAGAGGGGGAGGGGGGGTGACCGCCAGGGCAAGCTACCTCAAGGACGAGCAACAGCGTCGGGACTTTGCTGAAGGCGTTTAAACCGATCAGAGCGGTCATACCCACATCGATCTGCAGCATGCAGATTGGGCATCAGGGGGCATGCAGTCAGGCAGGATTACGGGAAGTGGAACTGCTGATGTCTAAGCTCAAACAAGGGAGTTGATCTTGGGGGGACGGGTGGGGGAGGGGGCACACCCCCAGCACGCCGCGCAGAGGAGACTTCAGCGCAATGTCCTGCATGACGATTTCCGACACCTCGTCTCCCCAGTACCTAGAAGCCAGCAGCCAGGAGTCAGACCAACATGCAGCCGGCAGCGCTGCCGTGCGCAGCAGACACAGCTGTGGGGGTCACAAGCCGCGAGGCGAGGCTGCAGGGGGGACAGACCAGTAGCCGATGCCGGTCACGAGGAGGTTAAAGCTTGTCATGACCGCGAACGCAACATTGATGACGAGGTGGAACATCTGGGGGCGCTTCATGCTGGGGACAGGCAAACACACGGATGGTGTCGGTGAGATGTGTGTATGTGTGTGTGTGTGGGGGGGGGGGGGGGTTGGGGGGGGGATGCTGGCTGGGGTGCAAGGCCAGGGGGTGAGGAGAGGGGGCAAGCTGGCGCTGCATGGCATAGCGTTGAAAGCCCGCGCCGCCACGCCCGCGCACGGAGATAACCCCAGGAGTCTTGGCAGCAGTCGCGGCTGTGGCAAGCCGAGCCCCGCAGCGTGTCACCTGTTGCGGAAGGAGGGCAGCGCCGAGTGGCCTGCCATGCTGAGCGCGAAGATGCCAATGCTCCGCGGCAGCGAGGGCGACACACTGTGGTGCGTTGGGAACTCCTGCAGCGAGCAAGGGACGGGGAAGCCCCCCGTCAGGCGGCGCCGCGGCAGCACAGAACGGCACAAGCCCAGGGAGTGCAGGCGACTATTGCCTCCGCTTGGATCCCAATGCATGCAGGATGGCTGGCTCTCCATGCATGATGTGGGCTGGAAGTGCTTGCTTGTGCTGGTGTGCGTGTGTGTGTTGGAGAGCGGGGGCTGGGGGGAAGGGGCGTCATTACCTGCGTTGAGGGGGAGATGGTGTGCTGGCGGCTCGGGTCCAACACGCGGACATGATGACAGCCAACACGACCATGAAGGAGCAGCAGATGCCGAGCATCGACACCGATGCGATCTGACGGAAGGAGCGGATGAGGACGGTGGGCAGCGCGGCGGTGATGCCGATGACCCGCGCGAGCTGGGAGGGGGTGAGCCCCCAGACAGAGGTCCGCGGTAGGATGAGGCCCTGCCGGGAAGGGGGGGGGGGGGGGGGGGGGGGGTTGAGGGGATGCTGCTGCAGCACAGCGCCAGTGAGCGCATGCACCACGGGATGGAGCGCCACAGCCGCCGCACCTCTATCTGCTTGCAGCTCATGATGAGGCAGATGGCGCAGCCCCCAAACATGTCGCACAGCGTGCAAATGTTCACCAGCCGGCGGCCCATCCGTCCATAGGCACGCTCCCCCAGCGCGGAGTAGCTGTGGCTGGGGCCGGTCACCTGCCCAGCATCACCACCAGGGCGTATGAGAGGGGAGAGGTTGGGGGTGAAGGATGGTGGTGGCAGGGGCGCTGTCTGCTGGGGGGCAAGGGATCGACGGCGAGGGCTTGCCTTTCGGAAGCTGCTGACGATGAGGTGGCCGGAAAAGCAGAAGAGCGCCGAGGCGAGGACCAGCGCGGGCAGCGCCATCCAGCCTCCCAGCTTGGTGGCGTATGGCAGGCTTAGCAGACCCACGCCCATGAACAGGTTCACCTGAACATCGCAGTGTGAGGCAGCACGGCAGGGGACGGAGGGTAAGTGCCACCGGGAGTGCAGCCGGGAGTCATTGGCGATCGAGACACGGTCAGCTTCATACCACGTTGAACACGGAGTGCAGCACAGTGGCGCTCCCGCTGGCATATGACGCCTCCACGTCCTCCGCATCAAGCCTGCGAATGGCAAACAGTGACGGCAAACACTGTCATTCAGTGGCCTAACCGCTGATCGAACAGCTACAGACGGAGAGGGCAGCCTCTGCGACAGGGTTGTTGGGATGGTAAGGTGTTCCGGAGGAGCGCGTCAGCCAGGCGACGCTGGGCCACACCTGCTGCTCAACAGTGGAGCGTCCAGACCGGCGTCCTCAGGCTCTTCGCGCAACGAGGACGCGGGTATCGGCATATATGGCCGAGGCGAGGTCGCCGGAGGCGCGAGCCGTCCCATGGCAGACTCGTCCGGAAAGGGGGAAAGGGGGGTTCTCTCTTAGCAGCCCCACGCGTCGAGGGTTGCGCTACTGAGTGGCGACAGAGCCATCGTCGTGCTGGTGGATGGCGGCGGATGGTGCTGCTACTCTAGTAGCTAGCGACTGTCACCGTACCCCTTTATTCCAGAATCGTATTTTAAGATGAGGCTCACGCGGAATACAGGGTAGTCGCTACTGGTAAAGCGCGCAAACCGTTCATCCGTCGTGTTCCGACAATCATCAGCCGGGCGCGGCCGCGCTTTCCTCCGGCCGCCTCCGCCTGGCCTGTGGGGGAGACGAGCCTGCTTTCCTTGCTGCCCAGATATACCGGTACGTAGCACGTGATGTGTCGTCGCTAAGGATTACCCGCGGTACCCGTACCGACGACACATAAACATAAACATAAAAGTATCAAAGGATATCATATGGGCAGCTTTATTGTCGATCGGTCTAGGTTAGCAGCGGTAGTTAAAAAATCCTTAAGTGATTACTATCCCATTTCCATTTGCCATCCCATGCTATACTTTTTATTCTTGTAGCATCGCGGGTCCCCATCGTTTTATATAATAATTGAATAGACAGCCAGCATTCACGGGTTGACGGTACCTGTCATGTGCTCTGTTAAAAGTTCGCCTCGGGACATCATCAGCCGAAGCCGCCCCAGCACTACTTTACCTTTGCGCCAACTGCAGTGGTCAGGATTGGGCCTGGCGTATAGATAGACCATTGCCTCATTCGAACCCCGCAGGACTACTGCATTAACCAGGTAAATTCAGGACAGGCCGGGCAGACATAGGCGAAATAAATTGACCAGGAATCGACCCGGTACTTGTCGCATACGAGACGACCGCTCAAACGAGCGAACAAGGAATGTACCTTGTACTCTGTTGCAGGCTCAACATGAGTACAGTTATTCAAGGAGGCTCGCCTGATTTGCTGCGCCAAAGCCGTGACGGACCTTCAGGACACAGCGGTCACCTGAGCGAGCGCCACATGAGCGAGCGCCGTTCGCTTTCAAGCATTGCAATCGTCGCTTCGTCTGCGCTCGATTTGCCACGTCGCAAGCATGAACGATCGAGAATAGCATCGTCCCTTTAATCTTCCTGTGACCCCACATGGTAGGCGGGTCGAGAGCTAAACAGCTGTGCCATGGTGGCACGGACATGTGAAATTGACATACAAGGAGCCTTCCCTTCAGGCGCATGTTGGTCCTGGTGGACACGCCCTGCTTCACACCTAGGTGCCTATCCGGCAGTTCAAGATGAACAGACCGCCAGTGGAGTTTCAGGCATATTAAGTGCCCACTTGCCATCCCGAACCAGGATTGTGTGCCAATTCCTGAAGACATACTATGGATGCTCTCCCCGTGTGTAGGATGTACAACGTAAACGCTGAGGTAATGACCATACTGGAGTGACTAAATCAAATTTCGACCATTAAAGGGTTTGCATCGTTTTCTGTGCGTAATGAGAACATGGATCAGAGCAGCAGGTATGCCTCAGGACGTTGTATTGTGAAATTCGCCACCTGCACCCGACAGATAACAGTGCATGCAAGAAGGCACGCAGTTGCTGGTGAATATGCTCAAGCAAACCTTCATTGGGCGCACCCAGCGAAATTCTGAAAGTTCATTGTATACCGTACATGACATCATTCATGAAGGCACCTGTGCATGCTGGACGCAGTTATGTATCCTGGCGCCCGTAAAGTAATAAAGAAATAAGTACTAATCCCCTGACACAGCGCAACAGCATCAGCGGCAACACAATAATAGACCAAGCGCGCTTCCATGATGGCTGTGGTGAGCTCAGCACCTCCTTTTGGCCCTATCTGGAACCGCTATTCTGGCTGGCTCGCGTAGTCGCACTCACTCCGGGCCTTACCAAGGACCACTACAAGAGATCTGTGTGCGTATGTATATGTAACACCACCCCCCCCCCCCCCCCCCGGGGCGCCCTCTTGCCTCGGCCTGCGCCCCCCGCCCACCGCCCCCGTTCCCGATCACATTCAGTGCGCTGTGCCTAATCATGGTGGCCCTTGACCTCTGCCGCTGCGGTTGCTTTCTCCGCCGCCTATCTACTGCGGGCATCTCGTGAGGGTGCTTGCACGCCGCACAGCGACACTGACATATACTCCACACACACCCGTCGCGTTGCCGATGCGGATGCATGGACAAGCTTCACATGCGCTGAAGCCTGTTATGATTGAAGCGCAGGGCGGCACCCTGCTGTGCCGTCACGGCTGCAGGCGTGCCAGCTGCTGGCGTGCATCCTTCAGCTTGGCCTTCCCCGCCTTAATGCTATTCACGTGTTGCTTCACGTGCGACGCCGACAGCGCCACCTCCCCCCGCACCTGCCGGCACAGCCGGGCAAATCAGTCCCGGGAGCTCGGGCGCGCAGCCGCTCACTGCCCGGACACCCTCAACGACCCGGCCCCACCTGCTGGCAGCGCCAGTCGCTGCTGATGGGGGTCTGCTCGATTACGTCGCTATGAAACTTTCGCACTGCCACCGGCGCCCACACCTGTCATGCCTCAGCAGGAGCATGTCATGTGAGCAGGCCATCAGCACACTACCCTCCCCATCAAATCACAGACCACAGGAGGGGGGGGGGGGGGGGGGGGGGGGGGGTTCCCGCCATACATCGCCTGCAGCGCGCAGCTGGCGGGCCCTCTCCAGCGCTGCCAGCTCCGCCTCCAGCCGCTCCTGCCGCGCCAGCTCCATCTTCAGCGCGCCTCGCGCCTTCCCCAGCTCGCGCTGCACCGCCTGGAGGCGCTCCGTCGCACGCAGCTGATGTAGCCGCTGCCGCTGCTGCTCTTTCCGCCGCTGTTTCCGATATCGTGTCTGCCCATGGCAGTGCGGGGGTGGCCAGCTGCGCAGCTGTGGCCATTCTGACTGTGCAGTGGGCATGCACGGAGAGGAAGAAGGGGGGGGGGAAGGGGGAAAACTCAAGCAGCGGATAACCTGTTATTCATTCAATAAAGTATCACACTAAGATTTTTTCAATAAAAATGTTTTATCGATGGAGATAGTGATAATACTTGTTTATTATCACAGCAGCTATTTATACTGGTACGCCGCACGGCGGGTCCTCGTTTCTGGAACTGGCACATGCACAGTCACACACACACAAAGTCACACACACACACACACACACACACACACACACACACACACACACACACACACCTGCAGCTGTGCCGCAGGCCATTGGGCGGGGTGAAGTCCCCACCAGGAAGAGGGTTTTCCACGGAAGGTCGCCCCCCTCGGCCGGGGGTGACCGTAGGTCGGCCTCGTAAGGGAGTAGGAACGTGGCCTCAGTGAGCGCCTTCCACAGGCAGTCCGAGCCCTGTACCAAGGCGTGCAGCCGGTGGCACACCCGCGCCGCGCGCAGCGCGTCGTGCACTTCAAGCTGATGCAGAACCAGCAGCAATAGCTCGTCCGTGAGCGGGTCCATGGCGAGCAACACTGCCCTCCTCACCCGTCCGGTGGCTAGCGAGCCTAGGGCCAGACAGGGATATCCGCACACAGCAGCGGTTTGGGTGGCTTTGCGGGCTATGGGGAAGCAGCTACACCAGGGCGTGTGTCGGCGGAGCGGCGCGGTCATGCAGTGAGTTTCACCGTCACAGCGACGACCACGATATTATATTGCTAAATATTGATATGATTCGTCTGGAATTTTGCATCTAGCACATGTAATCAATTCGTCCGGACGCCGGTGTGCGGCCTGTGTATTACTACTCAATCATCCCGCATGAATACCTGCTGTATAGCGGTGCTACTGGTAATACTGCGGCGGTCGTCCGTCCGCGCGCGCGTGCGCGGGTACCGATAGAGGTCCATATACACCCCTCCATATAAGTATGGGGTTTGCGAATTCGAGTGACACGCCCATGCGCGGCTACACTGAGACCGTGTGCGCGTGCATGCATGTCTACTAAGGGTCGTACTGGTACGGCTGGGGGGAAATGCCGCGATAGCGCGATACACCCGATATCGCCACGCGGTAGCCGTTGCCGTCAGCACTTTCATTTAGGCAAAAGCAGGGCTTCTGGCGCACGCGCTTCAAAACCACAGATTGCGTTACTCGTGTGCATAAGTAGGCATGGGAGACCACTGCCCCCGTACTCATACCACATCACCCTTGGTATGATCACTATCCACCATACACGTAGGGCATTGAAATTAGGTCCTCACGACCTCCACGACCTATGTGTCGATGACAATAATGGTTCATGGGCAAATCATGATGGACAAAATGCGGTTGTGATCGTTGCACGCGCAGGCGGAAGAGGGTTCTCGCGGCCTCATCCATGCCGTAGGCCAAAGCTTTTCTATAGCAGTGCATGGCCGCATGCTCATAGCGCGCCATGGTGAGCCCAGTGGGGCGGCAATGGCGTGCACCTTAATGCGTCGATGCTGGTGGAAATAATGTTGTGAAAGGGGGGATCCGGCATGGCGGCCGTGGGCATCGCTCAAGGGGGGGGGGGGGGGGGCATGTGCCAAGTATGAGTGGTCCGTGCACGTGTACACACAACACACTGTCCTGCCACCGTGTATCAGGTTTTGAGATCCACTTGGCGTAAAGTTTCACGCCAATGTGTTGGCCACACGCTGACAGAGACGCCAAATTTCGACTTATTATTCCTAAAAAGCGCCTAAATCACCCCAAATGACAGTGCTACTTCTGTGGGAATTGTAGCCCTGCTCGCGTAGATTTTAGTGATATTCATATGAAAATTTTCTGACGTTTCCTCGCAACGCACTTAGCGATATCGCGAGTTTGAGAGCTGCACCAAAAGGCGGCAATGCAGTGGCGATGGTATCATCGTGCACGGGCGCACGCCACTATGGCCCCACCCGACCAAAAACACCCCTCTTTGCTACCATGTTTCCTCGCTCACCCATGGCCATTCCACAATGCAATCGTCTATGCATGCGCGGCGGGACGTGCGGGGCGCCGACTGCCGTTGTTGTGGGGGTAGTCGAAACCCTCAGTGTGGCGCAGGACGGAGCCACTCGTGTAGGACACTTGTTAGGGCCAAAGGGTTTGCTTACACCATATGGTGATGAAGGCTGAGCATAAATGTGCAATATTCCAGGATTTCAGGTCATGTAACCTATATTCAGCTGCCCTACTATTCATAAGCTCGGATTCGGCGAGAAAGGGGCCTGGGACATATGTGGAGGGGTAGTGGATTATTATTATTATATTTATTATTATTATAATATTTATTATTATTATTTGTGCGCGCGCTGCTCCTGAGCGCGCGCGCGCTGCTACTACTGCTACCAGTACTGCTGCTGCTGTTATACTGCTGCAGCTGTACGAGTATTAACCCGTATGCTGCTACTAGCTTGGAAAATAATATATCAATCCTTACAGCAGGCCACAAAAGTCTCTGCATGCTTCAATGGGTGTGATTTCGCTTGTTGGGGCGCTTCTAATCGATGAACCCACGCAACACCTATGCCGTTGCGGTCATTGCGGGGAAGCTCATGAAAGGCGTGCTTATGGTGTGCTAGCGTCAATGCGATGGTGTGTGGTGGATGGTGGCTATATCAGTTGTAACGTGTTGGAAAACGGGGTTCTGGCCGATGTAAGTGCACGGCATGCCGGCATTTGAACATAAAATCCATGTTTTTCTCCCATTGCCGTCGAGATAAATGTGTTGGCCACCTACCCCGCGCTTCTCTGTGCATGGTTAAGCGTCTATGGCCAGCTAGCGGGCTGCATGCGACTTTCGCAAACTGGTTGTTTGCCTTGCAAAGAGCGATAATCCTGCACTCACGCGGAAATTCACGAGTATTCATTCGCCGTTTCATCAGAATCTAGATTTAAATAGCGGACTAGAAAGCCCTTGCGTAGGGCTTTCTAAATGACTCAAGCTCACCTCAAGCCGATGAAACGATGGAATTCGGCGAAAACAGCGATGAAACGGCAATATAAAACGCGCGCATTGCTAATATAACAATAATAGTAAATGAGTCACTACGCGCATGGGTACGGGTGCCGGCGCGGAATGCATTTTTTTCAGACAACATTTTATAAAACAATGCGGAAAAGAACCTGCTATGACTGCCTGAGGTCCAATTCAGATGAAAGGTAGCAAAAATACACCGAATCTCCTTAAAGCTTGCATGCAAGCCTAATTTGAGTCTTATGATAAGGGTTCTTACAGGTGCCCCGGCACCCGTAGCAGGGCGGAATGAGTGATTGTATTACTTACACTGAGCAGCAGCAAACGAGGAGCGGTACGGTAAGCAGGAGTGGCACAGGGCGAGAATTGACAAGTCTGACAAACTATAGAGCATCAGCGCGTGCCTGCTTCTGTCCCTGGTTCCGTGCGCGGAGTTCTAGATGACAATGTGCAGGTGGCTAGGGCGCGATGCTGCGTGCGGTCATGCCTGTTATTCCATCCTGGTCATCATCCGCTGACGCCTCTCCGCACTTGCAGCCGCCGCAGCATGTTATGTGGTGGGGTTCTTGTGGCAGTCTGCTGAGGTGGTGTTTTTACAACTATTACACGCCTTGCGCTGCAGCTAGCACGTGCGCTTTGATTGAGCACTAGAGAGCTTCCTACCATGGCAGCAACTATTGCAGGTACCGCTACACCGATGAACAAGTACAGTGCGTACAGTGAAATACCCCTCGCAGTGCTAGGAAGTCTCACCGTCTGCGTGCTGCTCTTGAGTTGCGGATATCTCGCTTTTCTGGCGACTGAAACTAAACGTTAACCGCTGTTAGAGCCTGAAAACCCTAAAACCAAACTCGTAAACAGCAATCCATGTCACGGTCAAAGCCATGCCGGCACGGGCAGCTGCAGCATGGAGCACATATGTCATGTAAGCAGATTGCACCATTGATGTTGCATATGGCGTACACAGAATCCTGAATGTGACCTGTGCTGCTAGTTGCATCGCACTGCTGCTGGTGCCCCCATCGTCCTGGAACGCTTGCTACTAAAAAACAAAATGTATCACGCATAAACGGCTGGACACAATCCCTGCGCAGTGTCGCCAGCTGTTCAGGAGGTGGGATCAGCAGCATGGAGGCCCGCTGGGTCTCCTCTGTTGTCTTTTGCGGTTGTAGTGCTGATGCTTGGGGCCTGCAGGTAGCCGCCTAGTATGCAGGTGTGGCCATGCCCTGCCTGCGCGCGACTCAGCATTCCAGGGCACAATCAAGGAGCAGCGGCCAGAGTGCGGTGTCTGTCATCCAGTGTGTCGAGGGAAAAAGGGGGCATTGACCCTAACACAAACCCTGATGGAGCCCCTCTTTTGCCTTAGGGGGGGGAGAGTGAGCAACCTGTTGAGCAGGCCATAGCCGCGCCGCTTGCCGCAGCGCAGGGGGTATGGTAGATTACACACGGTCCGGCTTGCACGGCAGGAGGCTCCAAGCTGCTAGATCACCCGCTGCGTCAGCCTAACCACGGTTGGCCGCTCGGCCTCATCCTGCTTGGCGTGGAATGTCGCCAGCTTTCGTGGGTTGAGCGTGATTTTGCCGTCCTGCGGCAGCGCGCCGGCATCCAAGCTGCCATCGCAGCGCTTCTGCTCGCCCTTGGCCAGCGTGAAGAGCGTGAGCCTGTCCTTTGGCACATACTCCGGGCGCCGGCGCCGGCCGTCCTCTGCAGACCACAGCCATGATGCAGACATATTCGGACCATGCACCGGCTGTTATCGGTGCCACATCCCCACTTCCAACCAAAGGGGCACAGTCTGCCTAGGACAGGCTCGCACACATCCTCGGCACCTATGATAAGTTCTCTCCAGCCGCCCATATCAGCAAGGGTCCCTTAGAAGTCGCCCATGCCAGCTACTCCCAAATGCGGATAATGCCCAGACGCGCACTCGTGACGCCAGTGTCCTCCACCCGCCAAATATGAGACAAACCATGTAGATGCGGGGCACATCAGGCTGGCCGGGCAAGGGGGACGCGGGGCATAGCAAAGAGGGAAGGAAGGCGCCGGCGGGTGGGGTGGGGGGGGGCGACGCACTGGATGGCGCCGTCTGTAAGCCAGCAGGCGTCTGAGAGTTGGTGAGCGTCCAGCCAGGAGGGGGCGGCGGGCTCTGGTCGGCGGCTGTGGGCGGGGAGGGGTCGTGCTCGAAGAGGCGCAGCTCCGCCTCCTGGGCCGCCTTGGCACGCGCGCGCCGCAGCGTCGCCGCCTCCTCATTGCAAGCCTTCTCCATGGCGGTGCATGGCTCCACCTAGGTCACGGATTAGGCGAGCACGCCACGGCCATCAGGAGGACGTACGCGGGTGCTCGTGTAGCAAGCCCTAGCCTGGCGCGGTTGCCGTAATCAGGTGTACATACGCAAGCGCTACTGCTACTCATGCATAGACTCATACGTCATCGGCATTCGGTATGAAAGGATGGCGGGAATGCGCATGGTGAAGGCGCAGAGCATAGGCACAGCAGATTATAAACATCCGACCACCTGCCTGTTGGTCCGCGTTCAGCTGATGAGGAAGACGGCACGGGGTGATCCCCTCCCAGCGCCCCTCCCTGCCATACCCACCCACCCACAAGTACACTCGCCCTGCGACACGCACCTTGGCCATCCACCACTCCTCCGGCATGGGGATGCGTTTCCCAAACGCAATTGTCAAGGCGCTGATGTCGCCGCCAATCTGCGTCCGCGCGTCAAAGCGCTCCTGGTCCGTCACCACGTGCTGGTCAAGCACATGCACTGACGGAATCCGGTGAATCACGTGCAGCCGGTAGTCGGGCTCCTCGCAGCAGGGGTTGCCCTGGTGGGGGAGGTTCGCATCGATGGGAGCACATGAGGCGTCAGCTCCGCTCAACTCACCTTCGCCGTACACCTCCATAACACAGCCTGTCCCATGGCTGGATTGATACAGTCACTACTTCTTGACGAGATGCGCAAAGGCGCAGGTGCTGGCACTGCTGCGAATCAGATATAAGGGTACTGCGCGGTGGTGTGAGAAGCAGAGGGGGCGGGGGGGGGGGGGGGGGGGGGGGGGACGCAGTGCATGGTTTTCCGCACCTTGAGGTTGAGGTGCTTGAGGAACTTGTACTTCTCCAGGTAGGTGAGCAGCTTCTCCAGGTCGCGCAGGTTGTTGTGGCTCAGGTCCAGCGTGTTGAGAAAGCTCATCACCGCCAGGCTGCCTTTTAGGCTGCAGATGTCGTTGTACTGAGCGTACAGCACCTGCACAAGCGGTGACCCATGTAGCGGCAGCAGCGTTACGCACCTAGCGATACAAGGAATGGCAGACTGTCACTGTAGGACAGTCAGCTTCTGACATGGGCATAGCATGTGCTGCAAGCCCCGCCTTTATCCGGAAATTGATGTCGAGGTTGTTGATGTACTTCAGCTTGTTGTTGTTCAGCCAGACACACTCCAGATTTTTCTGGGGAGGGCAGAGCGGCGTGTCAGGGGTGTGCCAGGGCCGCCCGAATAAAGCGCACCGCCCTGCATGCACCACAAGGCGGGTCGTGCAAGCAGCAGTGTTGAAGGTTGAAAGACTTTATGTGCGAGGCAGGTTGAGTGTCGAGTCTCCCACCAGCTTCTCAAAGCCTCGGATTTTCTCGAGACCAATCTCCCCCATGTACACCTCAGTGCATTCTGTGAATCAATCACAATGCGACACAGGCATGAAGGCCGGGCGCTCAGCTCTACAAATCAGGTTCAATAAGGCAAGACAATGATGGACTCATACGCCCTCATCGTCCTAGGTATGTTTCCGCCACGCGCGTCCCCGCCGCGGTGGAGCTTACCTCGGACCTGCTTTGGCGAGAGCTCCAGATACTCAGTCGGGGTAATCTGCGAACCCCGACGGCAGACAGCGCGTGGCAGTCAGCAGGGTGTCAATGTTCGAGGGGTCTCAGATATAGGTGGCGCACGCTGTGCAAACTGCTGCTGCGCGGCTCCCCGCTCGCGATCAGTGGAGGGAGACTGGGAGCACCGCACATCCCAAAGCGACCCGCCCTGCGAATTGGCGGGCTGGCGCTTTGGGGAGCGCAAACAAGCACGCCAGGCCATGTGCGCACCCTGGTAAGGTCCCGCTCCTTGCCCTTCACCGTTAGGCGCACCGCCGTCGTTTTGTGCACGGCTGTGGTCGTGCTTGCCCTCCGCCCGCAGCTCGCCAACAGCTGGTTCGCGCCCGCCGTCCGACGCAGAGCTCACCCTCTCGTGGCACCGAAGTCGTCGTCACTGCCGGCTTGAATGGGGTTGCTCAGCGAGTGAGAGGCGCGGGGAGCCGACCCCGAGCAAGCTGGGCGCCGCGCCTATGACGTCTTGAAGCCACTGAGTCTTTTGGCACAAAAGTATGCGCTGTGGCGTTTGCGGTTCTCGCGCATGTGGCCATGTGGGCGGGAAGAAGAACAAGGCATGCCGCCGATGCGTGTTGACCCCTATTGTTGGAAAATATACAGGCGGCACGGACCTTCCCCTGACGCGTGATGAAGGGCCAACTTTCGTGTTCGTAGTTGTTTCGGTGTAATCCCGTAGCCGCCAAAAAACGTAAAAATGGTCCTTCTTCAGCAAACCCGAAGGTCGAAGGACCAGTTTGTTCTGAACCTTGTTTATGGGGTTTCCTCCTTTCCCTACCCGCTTTTCCGGCTACCGTGCTGCTCAGTTATACGGGTTACTAGGGGCCTGTCATTGCGCCCTTTTTGGGTGCAACACGAGTGGACATAAAAAGCAGCCTTAACAGTTGAGCATGCCATCTTCCAGTTTCGCTGCGTTACAAAGCACAGCAATTAATTGTCTCGCAACCTGTTGCGAGCAAGGTCACCCCAGGTTGTTCAAGACCACTGACACCCGGCTTACCACCCGCCGTGTGTGGAATTCAATCTCATCCGTACGTCCATGCGTCATCATGTCGAATGGAGAAGAACCCATCGTTGAGCCGACGCTCAGATCGCTACAAGCAGACATGAACGCCCAGTCTGTATTGTTGTGCGAGCTTGCAACAACGTTAGCTCAATTGACGGCTCGTGACCGTGTTATTGATGGAGACGAAGTACATGGCTCTGGCTCCGGGCAGCGCGTCACGGGACAACCGACAGGCCGCGGGGGAGCCGCAAAGCGCCCCGACTTGCTAGATGAGCTAGCCCATAGCGGCCGTGTCGGAGCAAAATCCGTGAGTGACGAGGACGACTACCTCGCGGTGCAAGAGCTACTGCATCGAGCAAAGTCGGGGTACGAGGCCGTTCGACTGGTCAGCCGAGTGCTTGGGCTCTTTCCCCTGAGCACCGACCGGACGAACGAGTACCTCAAGCAAGATGGCCGGCCCATAACGAGTATCTTTGGATGTCGTGTTTCGGAGCCCACGTGGCGGCCGCACTCTTTGTAGCTCTCGACGAGCTGCTACCCTACGTCCCTGTTGCCAATCAAGACTTCACCCCCTACCTCGCGCGCGCTCGGAACCACGCCGAGCCCATCGACAAGGCGTTTCGCTTTCGTAGGTCTAGCCTATCCCTGCGGACGGCTGAACGAGGTCAAACGTGTGCGCGGCGACCAAGGTGTTCTGGACATACTGCGAGCCCAGCATTTTCAGCCTGCTGCCGAGCCTATGGGCTCTGCGATTTCTGGGGACATGCTGAAGGACTACGAGCGTCGCGTCTTCGAGGCGACGGTTGCCAGCAAGGCAAAAAGCTACCGCTACTGCTCGGGTGGCGGCAGCGGTTGCAGGACGCGAGCGTGGACGTGGGCGTGGCGGCGGTCGCGGGCGTGGCCACGAAGGTGAGCACGAGTGACGGTGTGGGGCGCCTTTCGTCGGAGCTGCTGGCGCTATGCGAGGCCATCTTTCGGTGACCGCCGCGCGGCGAACCCTAGCAGCTCAACGGTGGGATGAGCGCCCCGTGTCCGGAGCAGACCCCCCACCTTATAGAGTTCATTTAGACCTTCCTCGGTGCGGCGCTTCTTCTACCTACAGCCGAGTGCGACTCAAGCATCCGCACATCTAAACATGGCGGCTCAACAATCCGCCTCCCGTACCATCTCATCGCTGCGTCCGTTGGTTGTTACACTGCGTGTTACAACTGGTTCGCAACTGACCAAGCTTCGCGCGTGTACGTTACGCGCGTGACAAGCACTACGAGCGCGAAGGGCACGCGAGGCGGCCCTCCTACATGAACATGGCCCTGCCGACCCGTACCTATGCTTTCGCAAACCCGTCTAGCAACTACCGGCCAACCACTGGGAAACTAACCGTTGCCGCCGAGTATTTGGCTAAAATGAACCAGCCCCCTTGTTACTTCGTCGGCCAAGCGCCGTACTTACGTAATTGACGAGTCCGAAGTTGTCGCCCCCTAGGCGGTTTCACTCCGGTCTAGCTTGCATGAGGCGTTCGGCTCAGACGAGCTACAACAGCGGACCCTCGACCTACTCTCCAACTCCCTCACCGCTCAAATGCTCAAGAGATACGCCGGCATGCTGTCTCAGTTGCGGAGTTCTGCCACGGCTCCGAGAACATCGGCCCGTTGGAGGCGACCACTGATACTGTCGC
The DNA here is from genome assembly GCA_006384855.1 of Tetraselmis striata. Lineage (NCBI taxonomy): Eukaryota > Viridiplantae > Chlorophyta > Chlorodendrophyceae > Chlorodendrales > Chlorodendraceae > Tetraselmis > Tetraselmis striata. The sequence goes on from VCJN01000418.1 coordinate 225,434, forward strand.
CCGGTACGTTGCTTCGATGGGTGAGCGGAAGCACATTGGGGCTAAGTCGTTACAACCCTACATATCAGTAATCAACACGTTCTTCGAGATGCACAACCTCGACGTGATCGCCAAGGACAGCCAGCACCTTACCGCGGCCCGTCGTGGCTTGATGATAAGGCAACGCCGCCTGGAGGCTGCCCCTTTGCAAGTCTCTGCCTGCTAAAGTCGCTTACAACTTCGTCGAGCGTGCAGAGTTGATGGTGTCTGCTACCTTCCTCGAGTACCTGTACAACTCCCGAGCCCTCAGGGCCTCGGTTGTCAACTTCATGTTAATTGTCTGGGGACTTATTGGCGTGTCCTGCCGAGTGCAAGACGTGTCGACGACTACATTATGAATCTTGCGGGTATAGTACTACCGCGAGAAAGGCCGCGCCGGTCGACGCGACCCCGACGACATGCGCGTATTGCTCCTTCTAGTGTCGGACCACCCCCGCATTGCGCGTCTCCTACACCACTTCATCGACCACGTACGGTCTACCCCCTTGGCCGCTGTTGCATGGGCCGAAGCAAACTTCAGGGCGGTCACTCCGCGCGCTCGAACGAGCAATTCAAGTCTTGGAATGCCAGCACAATGTCGGGCTGGCTCTCTGCGGCCGTTCGTCTTGTCGGTGCTCCCCCCCCCCCCCCCCCCCCGGGCACTTCCTGGAGCTCATACAGCCTTCGCAAGGGAGCAGCATCTGCCGCTAACGCCATCGGAACTCCACTGTCCCACATTCGCTACCAAGGCGGATGGGCCACTAATTCCGACGTCGTTCTGGACTACATCGACCCCAACGTCCTTCCTTCGCATGGCGCGTGGTTCTTCTTTGGTCACATCGCGCCCCTCCGCGACTTCCAAGTCCAACTAGACTCCGCAGCGATGGCCTTCCCGGTGCCCCTTTCATGACCCGGCGCTACCCTTTCTCCGTCAATCCACCGCTCTCTCCGTTCGCTCATGACTGGCAAAACTAGACTCAACTTTGAAATGTTTCTAAACTAGTGTATGGGGTTTCCTCCTTTCCCTAACCGCTTTTCCGGCTACCGTGCCGCTCAGTGGTACGGGTTGCTAGGGACCTGTCGTTGCGCCCTTTTTGGGTGCAACATGAGTAGACACAAAAAGCAGCCTCAACAGTTGAGCATTCCATCTTCCAGTTTCGCTGCGTTACATGCAGCGCCCCCTTTACTCCGTTTTCCCTCCACGCTCTACTTCACATTCTTGCCAATTCCGGCTCTTGTCCCTGAAAAACAGCCTGCGCGACTTTTTTGGCAAATCAGACTCACTTTTGAATAATCTCGTACCAAAATGAAAACGTAAGGGCTTTAACATATGCGCACCACAAACAGAACTAATAGCAACTATGAAAGGTTGCCAGCAAAAGAGAGACATAAGCATGAAACCAAGGTCGAGCAGGAGCCAAGGGAGCCAAACCAAGAACCAAGGAAGAGCCAAGGGAGCCACGAAGTCGCCAAGCTGCCGGGAACCAGAGGGACCACCGCCCCGGGGTAGGCCATCAGCCGCGCGAGGACGCTTGCAGCCAATGATCCATGTCATATAGCAACACATGCCGACGAGCGATGGGCGACGAGCGACCTCGTACAAAAACACATGCTCCATAAATTGGGCCTTCGTGGTATGGGTAGTCGCTACATCAGGTCCGTTTCAAAAAAGGGTGGAGGCGCAGGCACATTGCCGAAAAATCCTTTGGCATAATTACAAGTATTTTGGAGGGGCCAGAGGGCCAAGAGGCAGACCGGTAATTTGACCAAGAGGCAGATAATTTGAACGAAGTGAGCGGAGGGTGGGCGTGGCTCTTGCGGTGCGGCCCCATGATGGGTGCGCCACGACAAAGAAAGGTGGGGACAGACATGCGGTGGCGGCGTGATGGGGCCGGCCAGCCGCATGTCAGGTCTGCGGAGGCGACCGAGGCACATGGTGTAGGGACGGCTTGACGGCGCCGACCAGCTGCGGGCCCGGGCCGCGGAAGCGACCAGGGCATAGGGCGGGTGCAGTGACGGTCCGTTGGCGCTGACCAGCTGCGTGCGCATGCCACGGAGGCGGCTGGGGTACATGGCGCAGGGGCGGCATGATGGCGTCGACCAATTGTGTGCCCGGGCTGCAAAAGTGGCCAGGGCACAAGGTGTAGTGGCGGCCCGATGGCGCCGACCAGCTGCCTGCCCGAGGCTGCGACAGCAACTGAGGCATAGCGTGCAGCGGCGCCCCGTTTGCCGCCGACATGCTGCGTTCTTGGGTCGCGGAGGCGACCCCGGGACACATGATGCAGTGGCGGTCCGTTGGCCCCTCCAAGATGCGTATCTGGGACGTTGTGCAGAGGCGGTGAGATAGGGCCGACCAACTGCGTGTGCGAGCCGCGAGAGCATTCGAGGCGCATGGTGCAGTGGAGGCCCGTTGGCGCGGACCAGCTGCGTGCGCAAGTCGCGGAGGCGACCAGGGGCACATGGTGCAGGGACGGCTTGACGGCGCCGACCAGTTGCATGCATGGACCGCGAAGGCGACCAAGGCACAAAGTACAGTGGCAGCCCGTAGTGGGCGCCGACGAGTTGTGTGCGCGGGCCGCGGAAGCGACCGAGGCGCAGGATGTAGTGGCGGCCCTTTAGCGCCGACAAGCTTCGCGTGCACAAGTCGCGGAGGTGACTGGGGGACATGGTGCAGGGACGGCTTAAAGGCGCCGACCATCTGCGTGCATGGGCCTCGAAGGCAACTAGGGCACACCGTGTAGTGACGGCCCGTTAGTTGGCGCCGACCAGTTGCGTGCGCAGGTCGCGGAGGCGACCCCACATGGTGCAAGGACCCCACATGGGCACATGGTGCAAGGACGGCTTGGCGGCGCTGACCAACTGTGTGCATGGGCCGCGGAGGCGACCGGGACACATGGTGCATTGGCGGCCCGTTATTGTCGCCGACCAACTGCGTGTGCGGGCTGCATAAGCGACCGAGGCGCATAGTGCAGTGGCGGCCCATTGGCGCCGATCAGCTGCGTGCCCGGTTCGCGGAAGCGACCAAGGCGCATGGTGATGTGGCGGCATGATGGCGCCGATCAACTAGGTGCTTGAGGCTGCGACAGCAACCGAGGCATATCGTGCAGTGGTGGCCCGTTGGCGCCGACCGGCTGCGTGCGCCGGCCGCGGAAGCGACCGGGGCACATGGCGCAGTGACGGCCCGAAGGGGCCGACCAAGTGCGTGTGCATGCCGCGGAAGCGACCATGGCGCATGTTGCAAGGACGGCATGACGGCGCCGACTAGCGGCGTGCCCGGCGGGCCGCGGAAGATACCGAGGCATTGGTACAGTGACGGCCTGTTGGTGCCGACCACCTACGTGTGCATGCCGCGGAACCGGCCGGGGCACATGGCGCAAGGGCGGACTGATGGTGCCGACCAATTGCGTGTCCGGGGCTCCGAAGGCCGTCGAAGCACGACGTGCAGCGGTGGCCCGTTGGTGCCGGCTAGCGCTGCGGGCTTCGGCCGCGGAGGCTACCGGGAGGCACATGGCGCAAGGGCGGCCTGATGGCGCCGACCAGCGCGGGCGCCTAGAGGTGGAATACAGTGGTGGCCAGTTGGCGCCGACCAGCTGTGTTCCTGGGGCTGCGAGGGGCGGCCCGATTGTGGCGCGGAGTAGCGCGTCGAAGCCGTAGGTCCCACCGGCTCAGGAATCGTTCTTGCCCGGAACTGTCGGTCTTCTTTACCGTCGAGCCGAAGGCCGGCGCCATGGGGGGCTCTTGTGTCGCGAGGCGTGAAGAGCGTCCCCATCCAAATCAGTCGAACGGTTGTCCGGGTAGGACACTGAATGTCGGCACGAAGAGCCGGCGCACGGTGCACTCTGGACGAGCGTCGATCGCCTCCCGGCCAGCGAGACATGTCCTCGAGCTGGGCGCGGGGCATCACTTCTGAGTGACTTGTAAAACCAAAGATCTTGCATGTCACGAAGACACGAGCTCTATCGCGGTGCGACCCCATGGTGGGTGCGCCGCGACATAGAAAGGTGGGGACAGACAAGCCCTTGGTGCTTTAAAGCACACGACGATGCAGCATCCGGGGGAAGCGCCACTCGGGATGGATGCGTCGAGAACCGCACGCGAAGCTGCCTTACGGGAGTACGACCGACGTCGATGCAGCTCTTCGAGGTGTTGCGTGGCCGATGCAGCCCCTCGGCCCCTGGGCGCGGTACGGCATACTAGCACCGTAAGTAAGTAATAGCAGCACCGTGATTTTGTGCCGTACCGCGTCTGCTATGTAGACGACGAGGGAAGGAAACCCCAACTACTGGTAGTAAACTTAACGGTCTAAGGTCCAGTTTATTGCTTGAATGTTTCTCGTATTTCCTGTCTAGTTCCTTGTGAAATACATGGCGACCGAAATAGCCACGACCACAGTCTCACACCCGCAGGGCGGGCACAACCTCGCACGCTCTCGCCTACCAGGCGTGCGTCGGACCGCTCGATGACTACCGAGTATTTTGAAATCGCGCGCCGACTTCAGGCTACTCTACCCGTCCATGGAGGTACTCCCGCCCCGTGGGTCCTAGAGCCACTACTTTGCCGGCGACGGGAAGTTAGGGGGTGGTCGCCATGTAGCTGCGGCAGCCCACGCCGTTCGTGAATCCCGCCGCCGTATGGGTGGTCCTCGGGGCGCCGCTATATATTCACCATCGCTATAGAAACTTAAACAACGAAACGGCTTCGGCAGCCCTGCGGTACAACAGTGGTGTACCGCGTCTCGCGCGGCCGGCGGCGGGCTGTGGAATGGCAACGGCGGCGCCTTGCGGCGCTGGCAAATTTGCCTAGGCCGCAACACCCGCACCGGACAGGGCGCCGAGGCCCTGCGACGTACCAGTCCGCGATGGTACGTCCATGGGACCCCTGGGTGCAGAAGCTCAAAATTGGAGGGGGAGTTTTTTATACTTACATCCACGTCAACACCACGAACTATCCCGGACAAAAATTCCCCTTCATTTTGCGGAAGGTCCCCAATTAGGGTTTTAAAATACGGAAGGGCCCACTGTGCGAAATATTTTGCACGTAGAAACAACAGAATTACATTAATCCTTACTAGAGGTAGCGGGTACTCACACATACGAAGACAAATGCAGGCGAATATACATAGCCGGACCATGACGACGTTGGTTGGAGCGCACCCTCCGAAACATCGCGCTGATCATGCAACATTTTCTACAGTGCCCTTTTCCGCTCACGGTGAAAAAATGCCGCTTTTCAACAGAAATTTGCATAATGCGATTGCACACGTTTCAGCAGCTTGATGGGAATGCGAATGCCCCCAAGGTTTTAAGCACGGATAATATGATAGTACATAAATGTATTGTGGAAGTTTTGTGCCATTTGGGTGATGACATGGCATTGCAGCCGTGCACGCGCCACTACCCCTACAGTTTTGTCAGCGCTCAAAAGGGCCTAAAACTGCAGTCCATTGAGCAAAACACGCGACGAGCTATATGGCCCAAGCTTCACCATGTGGATAGCCCATATCAAAATCCTCCGATGCACCGCTGCTACGATGCAGCGCAGGAGGTGTGGGAGGAAAGATAGGCATAATGCCAAAGCACCGATTCCTGCGAAATCGCAGATTTTCTACGCATTGCAAGGAAAATATATAATGTCTGCTAATTTGGATAAACACTCTAATGCAGGGTTGTTAACAACTTGTTTACTTGAGTCTGAGGCACCATGGGTTGCACCTAAATGTCCGTTACGGGGCCTAACATTGGGCTTAATTTTTTGAAGACATGTTTTGGAGCTCGCAGACCCCTTAAATGTTAGCAAATGGCAATACTGAGCGCGAAAATCCGGAGAATGCAAGTCTCCAGCTTAACATGACAGCGCTTTTGCCGTGCGCTTTCCAAAGGGACTCGTACGCCTCAATCCGACACCATTTCGCAAAATTCGATATGCCTCTTGGCACACCTCCCAGAACTGCGATTCCCGCAATTCTTCCAACACTACAGGCGGCGAAAAGATTCATCATGTACCCTCTCACGTAGAGACTTATTTTTACTCAATAAAAAGCACGGAAGGGTCGCATGACACGCACCCCTATATCGGCGGATTTGGAAGGAAATTGTACCTATACTTGCCATAATCTAAAATTATATGCTCCGAACCCGCTTACAATGCTAAAAAGGGTGAACTGCTGCAGTCGTTTTGCCACTTTTATCACACACTTGCCCGCGCAGAAATACTGACATTTACTAGTTTATGACGACGCACCCAATGGCTATTGAGAACAGGCGAGTGTACCGCCACCTGCGGTCGGTTTATTGGCATCTAATAATATCGCCGTACATCCGCGAAACAGTGAATTCCCGCGTGTAATGTGTGATTTCGGGCAAGACTTTTGTGGGGGGTATACATCAGTAAATGGCTATTGATATCTATAGCTATCTATAGATAGCTATCTACATGAATAAATAGCTATCTATAGATATATTTCATCAACATGATGCGTAGCAACGCGTGACGACTACGGTATGCGGTACCGGCAGCAACAGGAGCATAGTCTAAGGATAAGGATGCTATGGATTTGTAGACCAAACCGTTAAGCCATACTTCCAGCGTGACTGCTGTGCTCATCATCGTGCCAGGAATAGCGTTTTATGTGGGATGATATGATGGATTTCTCCCCGCCAGATGCTGCCTTATCACGATCAATTGACAACCGAGTTGACCACAATGACGCGCCGAGTGAAATGGGCAAGTCAGCGGTGGTTCCGTGTTTCGAGTGAAGGCCGATATTGGCCCCAAGGAAGTTACGGGAAACAAAGAATTACAGAACAATTACGGAATTAAACCGAGTTACGCAACCCCGTTACCGACCATGTACAGAATCCCATATCTAGTGAGGCGACTATCGACCGACTACCCGCCGCTTTTCCTTGCCTTTTCCCGATGAAATAACAAGCATTTTTGTGCGTTTCAGAGTAGCAGCAGCGTCCCGGCGGCGCCCCGCGCGCATGAAACAGAAAGTTTGCTGTCACGAAACTCGAAATTCGGGCTCGGGCCGCCAGCAGTACCGTAGTCGTACACTCGTACTTCGCCTCCGCCCGACGACGAAATTATTATTAGGCCTTTTCCTCCCCCAGTACTTTGCGTGCATTCTCCGGACGCTCTCCCTGTAACCAAAAAGTTCACGACCATATTATGGAGATACCCCGCATCTAACCAAATAGACCAATCACCATATGGCAATCAGCAGGTCGTCGTGTTAGCACCTCCAGCACTGAGGTCTCTATTTGATTAGGATTAGGATCAGGATTAGAATACTGTATTAACGATGAATGGCAGATGGAGACGACGAACCGCCGCGGTTCATCGACGGACAACGCAGACGCGATGCCGCATCAGCAGCAGCAGGCGGAGTCCAGCTTGGTTGCTCAATAAGTAGACAGACACGAGCCGAGCAGGGGAGTGGCGCCGTGGCGTTCCCGTCGCTTTTGCAGCAAGAGACAACGTGTTGACAAGAAATACCACGCGACTGTATCCTGGAGAGTATTAATACATGAACGCGGCTGTATCGACTGGGACAAAGCGCACGCTGGTGTCGGCGCGCTTGGGGCACATCACGGGGGAGTAGAGGGGTAGTTCGGCGCCGCGCAGGGTGACGCCCCGGGCAGGCGCCTCGCGAATGGCGGCGACGTGTGTGCTGTGACACCGCAGCAGTCGGCATGCGGGAGGGAGGTGCCCCACTGGGTCCTGGATGGCGAGCGCGCACTTCGGAGGGAGGCGCCCCGCTGCCTCCCACCCGCGGCAAGCATCGTTGGGTGTATACGGTGGGGAACCACCCAAAGCGCAGTTCGCCTCTGTCCCCTTTTTTGCTGTTAGGTATCCCCCCTCAGCGCTGGCTATGTATGGAAGAGCTACTATAACGCGGGTGTTCTCTCCCGAGCGAACTTTGTTATGAAGCGCTGCATGTATAAGCCGCCCCTCACAACTTCCGCCGCTGCCGCCATCCCCGCTTCCTATCTCCTTCCTCTTCGCAGGCGTCTTGCTTCACGTGCACCGCGGCGTTGTGGCTGGTCATCCGATTCGCAGTGAGCCACCACCACCTGAGGTGAGTGCGAGTGCCCTCCCCCCCCCCCCCCCCCCCCCCCCGGCCTCCCACACACCACCGCAGCCTGCGTGCCCCTAATCCACACGTCAGGAGAGGGCGAATGGCAGCGGTATGCACTGAGCGCGGCGTTGCCGCACAATTATTGCGCAGTGTGACATGGGTCGAGGGGGTGTCGGTGCTCGGGAGTGCTGAGCCAGGTGAGGCTGCGCGCGTGCATTGCTCCTGCTGCCTGCGGGCCTGACTGTCTGCCTCCGCATTGACTGATCGCGCGGCGTGGCATGTCCCGACGCGGGAAAGAGCCGCTGGGGATCCACGACATCGATGCCTCCGAGGAGCAGCCAGCGCGGGAGGCCCTGCCCAGCATCTGGCCGGAGCCGTGCCTTGCCAACCTTTCCAAGGGCGAGGTGAGCTCCCCCCCCCCCCCCCCCCCCAACACACACGCACCATCACCACACCCACACCTCGGGCGACAAACAACTGCCTCTCCAATCACCAGATCCACCCCAATTCTCTCTGCACCTTGGGTTCAGATCGCTGTGGTGGTCTCTGTAATGGGCGGAGGGTAACCGCCACGCCGCGATCTGACCCGCCGGAATGCTGTGCGGCAGGCGGTGCCGGTGATGGACCTGGTGCACGCGGCGCTAAAGGAGGCCGGCAGCAGCAGCATGTTCATCCTGCAGCACCACCTGGCCAATCGGAGCGCGTGGGCGGGCCCGGGCACACTCCCGAAGGCCGGCAACAAGATGCACAAGGCATCCCCCCCTCCTCCCCTCTGCGCCACGCCTCTTCTGCGCTCGCCGCGCCGCGTTGTGTGCACTGATACCGCGATAGCCGGGGCTCTGCGCGCCGCAGCACTATGTCTGCCCGCTTTGGGGAATGATGCGCTGATGACCTCGCATGCATGTACGCCGCCACAGACGTCCCTTCTGCCAGCGGATGACGAGACAATCATGCAGCAGTGGCCGGTCCGGCGGCATTGCGCAGCTGTGGGCAACAGGTGAGCCGGTGCATGGCGGGGGGGGGGGGGGGGGGGGGGGGGCACGTGATTGGTTGGGGGGGCGGGAAGGGGGGGTTGCCAAGGACATTGGGATGGCGATGGTGACTGCTGGCGGGCAACCCGCGCAGTGGGCACCTGAAGCTGAGCTCCTTCGGGAAGATCATCGACAGCCACGACTTTGTGATGCGGCTCAATCAGGTGAGCGCCCAGCGTCGCCGCTGGCCCTGATGACACGGCGGCACGGTGCTCTGTGAGTCACCGCCCCGCCATCCTCGCAGGCGCCGACAAAGGGGTACGAGCGCTGGGTGGGGCAGCGCACGTCGGTGCGGTTCATTAACTACTCATGGCTCACCAAGTATGCGGAGATCATTGCCGAGGCCAACCGCCTGCGCAGCTGGCGCCTGGGGGCGCGTGGCCGCGCGCTGCTGGATATCGCGAGCACCGCGGCAATGAAGGAGCGCCTACTGCGGCGCCAGGAGCAGGTCCCTCTCCTCCCTGCCTCAAACTGCGGCGTTTTCATACCCATTTGCATAGTATACTCACAGAATTTGATTGGGTACAGTATTCAGAATTCCATTCTGGGGCGTGTTCCTACCTATGTATAAGTAGATAGATATACATATATACATATATATCGATATATCAACATATATATACATATATGTATATGTATATTCACAGACATGGCTTTAGCTGCTTACTCAACTGGGATGCGGTGATGCCCTCCAACCACCTACAGCTCCATGTAAGGTTTCTCTCTCTCTCTCTACAGATAGGCAGTTTCCTTCCGCCATACCATGCTTGTGCCCCAGAACCCCTGTTGTCATGACTCAGAACCGGACACACGTGCCTGCATGGGCGCTAGCCACCCGGCTGCCTGATTGCGTAGCCACTAGAGTGCGGGTGCCGGGGTCCGCCACCTGCCGGCCCCTCTTCGGCAGCCTAACGCCTGTGTGTGCACGCATGTAAACCCCGCGCATGGGTCACTACAGATATAAGGAATAGTCGCTATAGCAATGCGGTGCCGGCGCGGTCATCAAGTGATAACCGGCCCGGTCCGCCAGAGGTGACATATAGACAAAATTAAACCACACCAAACCTACAATGCATGTCCCGATGGATCGCGCATGCGGCCTCGGTAAATTCTGGGTTCGTTTATGCGCGCCAGCACCGGGAGCGTATCATCCGGCATTTGCCCCCCCCCCCCCCCCCCTCCTGCATTATGCACAGGGGCAGACACAAGGTGGCGAAGAGCCGCGATGTTTTCGCCATATAGTACAGGTGAGCAAGTTTGGTGCGGTGAAATATAATCTGCTGACGGCCGCAGTGTATTTGCGCCGCTGCTGTGCAGGTGGTGCAGCGCCAGCGGGCGCGTGCAATTGGCCTGTCCGACTCCGGGCAGCACGCGGACGCCCTCAAGTCCGCGGCCCGCAGCCGCGGCAGCGCGGCCCTGCAGGCCGGCCGCGCCGCCAGGTTCCGCGGCTCCCCGCAGGTGGGACAGTCCAGCCTGGTGGGGCAAGGCATGGAGGTTCCGCTGGAGCAGGGCGTCACGCTAGTGTTCCGGTGCGTGCCCCGCCCGCTCCGAAACCTTTTCCAGATCCCCCGCCCGCGCGCCACACGCTCACAAGCCCGGCTCCTCACATACTAGCGCGTAGGTGGCCAAAGATAATCAACGGCGGTGCCTGGCCGTGTTTTGCCAGCCTTCTAGCGTTCTCCAATTATGTTCTGCTGCTGTGTCCTGTAGTCTACCGTATTCTCTGGCTCTTAGTACTATTGCTGAAGTTCCGTCGTAATGGATTGCTTACACACAATAGTAAGGATTATGTGATCATGCATGTCTACTAATATGGGACATAGCACCACCTGCTACTGCAGATTACTGCATTAATGATTACTGGTGTGAATTACAAAAAAGCCAGTAACAAGTCCACCGCTAGAAGCAGTACTAAAAGATCAACACGGTAAGTCGCCTATCAATTAAGCCGCCCCTAATCATCACTGGTACTGGTGCGGGTACATCACGGCGCGTTTGTCGTTTATTGCAGTATTATTATAATTGCTCGAATACTCGTGCCAGGATCAGAAATTCGGACACGGAAGCAAACTTCTTACCTACCAGTACCTAGTCATAAAGCGTATTATCGTTGTCAGTTTGATGAATTACGTAATCTAATCGCTGTGCGTCGGTCCGCATTCCTGTACAGCCATTTATTCTCAAACATGTATGTAAGGTTTCCCTGGAAACTGGGTGATACACAATCAAGAAATATCCTTAGTGCTGTCCGAATTCAAGTCGCAATACGACTGAGATGTATCTGTCGGTTTTCTTTCAAGAAAGGCCAAATCATCAAGACATTTTCTATCCTATTCATTTCTTTTCCCAATTGCCGCACTCGCACGCTAATAGACTGGTTACTAAGTAAAAGTAAACTTGACCTCTTGCGCCAACTGCAGTCGTAGGTCTGGCAGAGCCCTTATACCATTTGACCTCATCCTCGCGTTTTTAATGTTTTCCTCCGTGCCGAGATGCGCCGTACAATTCAACCCCCCCCCCCCCCACCCCCCCCCTCCTAAGAAATGAGCTGTTCATCTGCATTTTTGGGTCGGAATGTCCGTATTTTATTTGTGGTGTATCCTGCTTTACGTTTTGATAGTATATACCTTTTCGCGATTGCTGCCAATGCTTTCTATCTGCAGACCAATTTCAGTGGGTATCGGTGAACCGGGATGATGGCAAAGACGGGGCAGGGCACCCCGTGCTGGCCGTTTCTTTGGTGTTTCCTTGCGCCCCAAGACCGCTCGCTGTTCGCCAATCTGAGCACTGCCCGAACGCTGCGACGGGGCGTGTGACCTGAGGGCAAATGACCCGTCGCAATTGCAACCCTGCTACGAACGGGTGCCGGTGCGGTAATACGCATGTTGTTAATCAGAGCCCGCCCAATACCTACCGGAGGTTGAATGTACACGAAACTATGGCGGAACTATAGTGGATGTTATTATAGGTTGCATGCCGGTTGGGGGCTTATGATAAGGGTTCTTACAGGTGCGTCGGCAGCCGTAGTGGCCCAGGGCTTTAAGCAAAGGCCGCATCCCCTCATGGCAGGTGGCAGACAGGCAACACGATGGAGGACATCCTGGCCTCCATCCGGACCATCCGCAAGGCGCGCCCCGACGTGCAGGTGCTGATTGTGAGCAGCGCGTTCCGGGAGACCATGCGCACGCTGATGGCGCTGTACAACAGGCGCCTGCGCTGCGTCAAAGTCAAGCCGGAGGTAGGCCCGCGCGCCCCCGCTTGCCAGTCCCCATCATCTGCCCCGCCCGCATGGAGTCTGCGGTGGCGGCATCTGAACCTCTCTGAACCCCCCCTTCCTACCCCCGCGGTGGGGCATGTCAGGGCGGCGACGTCCCCAGCAGCGGGCTGATGGGCATCTTCATGCTGATGCACCTCTGCAAGGCCGTCACGCTGTACGGCTACGGCGCCGCGGCAGCCGGCGGCCGGCGGGTGCCGTACCACTACTACACCAACCTGGGCGAGCGCAGCTGGTCCACCAAGGCCTCCATTCACTCGTTCAACACGGAGCAGAAGCTGGTGGAGGGGCTGGCGGCGGCGCACAAGAAAATCACCATCTGCAACGACAAGAGTGGCGCCCGGTGCGGTGCGGTGGACGCACTCCCGGCGTAGCCCCCTCCCCCCCCCCCCCCCCCCCCCCCCTTTTAAGTCACCTCAAGTTTAGGACGAAAAGCCTCTGATTTCACATGGGCGTGGCTGTAGCACGACACATGGGTGTAGTGCGGGTTTCGGCAGTGGGTGAGGGGGGGGGGGCTGGTGGGGAATGATGCCGGGTAGTCACCGCTCGAAGCGCGGACACTATCAGACAACGCTGTGGGCGCTGAAAATGGCCAGACTTTCATGTGGCCGCTCGCCCGCGGCTCGGTGCCGATAAAGCGGGAGGCAATTTGGTGTAGGATGGAAAGCTCCTGACCGGGTGAAGGTTCTATTATATTCAGGGCCGGCCTGGTTCCGCCTTCGCTAAACAACGGGCTAGGCAGGCGATGCTCTACAGATGTAGATGTTTTGGGGATTGTTGCAAACTCGCCACTTTGTGAGTGCCCGGGGGATGCAGTGCAGTCCAGGCGCCCTCAATATGCAATTGCACTCACTGCGTCGGTGCCAATGTATTCCCGTTATTGGGTTGCCCGTCTCCCGCTCGATTCTGCCGCCTGTGCTCTGCCACATGTGCGCCGCCTACGCCGGCGCAGTCATCCCTGTGCTGCCGATGCCGGGAGTGGGCGGTGTTGAGGATGGGTGGAATGGCGTGGATGGGAAGTGAGCCAACCGTTGCCGGCTGGAGGTTGTACAATATACATTGGTCCTCTTTGGGGGGGGGGGGGGGGGGGCTGCCGGGAGCGACTTATTCTCTGCGGTCTTGACGACAGCAGGGCTAACAATGGCCGACCGGGCACGGCGGGCTTACGTGGGCAGGCGGTGGGGCTACATGGGGGCAGGGGGGGCGACGCCCCGCCAGCGGTTCTTGATCGCGGCCGGTCATTCCGTCTTCAAGGGGATGCGTATGATCAGGGACAGGACGCAGTACGCCGATGCCAGCTGGAACGCCATGAGCGCCACCCCAAAGTACTCCATGATGTTGAAGTACTGCACGCCCAGCAAGCAGTGCTGCGGCATCTTCTCCAGCGGCTCGTAGTTGGAGCCCGGGTGCGCGCTGCTGATGGCCTCCTCCAGCTTGAGGTTCCACTCGTGCTGCCGCATCTGGCGCGCGCGCTCCATCGCGCTGAGGTGCTCGCCAGCCGGGCCCGCGCTGAGCTCGTGGTACGTGTCCGCCTTTTGGCGTTCGATGGCGGCGCGCATGTTGGGCAGCTCCATGTGCGCCTGGCGCAGCTGGGCCTTGGCCACCTGGTGGTGCGGCTCCCGCAGGCTGGGCTCCGCGACGTAGGCCTCGATGAGGCCGCGGAGCAGCGCGTCGTACTCCTCGTACGTCAGCTTGGTCTCGTCGTCCATGTAGCCGTTGACCTTCTCCAGCAGGCCCTCCGCCTGGTCGATGCGCTGGATGAGCTTGCGGCGGGTGCCGGCGTCCATGGCCCCGTGTTTGTCGGCCTCGGTGATGTTGGGGTGGTTGGCCACCTTCTCAAACACCTCCTCCGTGTGTCGCTTCAGCATCTCCAGCTTGGCCTTGATATAGTTGCGATCGGTCAGCTTCAGGCGGTGCTGCTCTGCTTTGGCTTCGATGGCCTTCACAGCCCCATCCTGGACGGCCCGCATCATGTCCTCCAGCTGTGCGGGGCAGGAGACTGTTAGCAAAGACAAAAGGCGCATGCGGCCGGCCACAGCCCCGGGCGGAGACGGTGAGAGGCGCAGCTGACCTCATTGATGCGATGAAAGACGTTGGTGAACATGTCCATGGAGCTCTGCTTGCGCAGGCTGTCTTCAGTGGCGTGGTTGCGGAGGTACAGCTCTGCGAGGGCGCAGTCCACCTGAGTCTCGCGCCCGACCTGGGAGATGAAGTGGAAGGAGAGCAGGATGGCGACGAAGATGCCGAGGAAGTGGACATTGAGCAGGTTGCGGTTCTTCTTGGAGGCGCCGGCGGCACCCACGCCGCCGACTGCGGTGAGGATGATGCTGAGCAGCTGGCCGGTGCTCTTTGTGTAGTCGTACAGATAGGAGCTCGTCAGGAAAAAGCCTGCAAGGCCGCAGACCTAAGACAGCGTGGCCGGATGTTAGCTGGCAATCGCTGGGCACGAAACGAGGGTTGTCAGCCACCGTGGCAAGTCAGCAACAGGGGCATAATGCCATTCAAGAGATGGAAGGAAGAAGAAACAAGGAAAAGATGATCGGGCAAAATAAAAACTTGGCCGGCTTGACAAAAGCGGAATGAATTGCCAGCAAACTGTAAGCTCGCTTGGCCTCCGGCAGGCATCCATCGAGAGGCTCCGCAGCGTCTCGCGAGTGCTCAGGTCTCAGCTTGGGGAAACAGCGACACCGATTCGGTGCGCTCTGTGTGCGTAAGGTTAGTTGGCTGACAGAGCGCTACCGCTGACTGCCCAATCCCGCATTAAGGAACAAAGAATGTCGGAGGAGAACAGTTTAAGAAACAACGTCGAGCTGCGCAAGGCACTGTCGAGCTGGCACGACAGACTTAGGGTACCGGCGCAAAGTCAAAAGGCCGCACCATCTGCGCTGCGCATGTTGCTGTACAGGTTTGAGACCAGAACTTGGACTCCCGCGGGCCTGTATCCAGCCGGCAGGCGCAGCCCGTTAAGCGACACAGCAGGTCGGCATTGCCCCTGCACGGAAACGGATTCGTAGCGCGTGTAGCAGTCGTCGGGCCGGTTGCCTAGTTGTTTTCGCGGTAGTGTAGATAGATACACACCCCCATACGCGACGAGTACATGGGTACGCATACGTGCGCTGCGGCATGTCTGATATTCGAGCACGCGCGAGTGATGCTTTCGTATTATGCCACTAGCCGACGTCTCGTGCAGTGGCTGTGTTAGGTAGTGTGAAAATCATGGTCCACATGGCGAATAGCTGTTCAACAGCTCAACAGCGAAGGTGCGGACTAAGCTCCGGTGGTTTCGAATCGGTGCTGACAACGCCGAGGGGGTCAAGCGCGATCGAGTTCCGCTTCCCGCACAAGGGTACCCAGAACAGGTACGCATATCTGGAGCAAGTCGAGCAGGAAATGGCAAGCATGAACGCTGTGCGGCTTTGGGGCCCAGACAGATAGTGAAAGGCAAGAGCTTTCAACGCTTTCGAGCAATTATTTTTTAAGCCAGTAATTCTACCGCAGGCTGGAAACTGAGAGCGGTGGCGAAGCTTTTTGTGGCGTGCGCTTAGGGAGGAGGGCGTCGGGACGCTGTGCCTCACCTGACATTAACAGGTCGTATCCCCCTGTAAGGCTCAAATCCCCCAGGATTCCATACTTCATGGAGCTTCCCTTCATCGTGATGAAGGTTGTATCTCTGGGGTGGCACGGGTAGGGCAGGTGGCTTGCGTCAGGCGACAAGGCGAAGACACGCCGGCTGGGGGAGCTGACCGAACAGCAAACGCCGTCAACCCCGAGTGCCCCCGTCCTATTGAGCGGCGGTGGGCCCGAAACCCTGCGCACCCGTCACGATACGGGCCTCGCCGTCAAAGTGACGGCGTTGAACCGGTCTGGTGTGAGACTGTGAACACTGCACGAGTGGAGGCTTCAGCGCCTGTCTCCTGGCTTTCGCTCTGGTCGCTGCGTTCGATCAGGCGGCTAGTGGTTTCCGTCGACAATGCAGGTGTGTGCGTGTGAGAAGCTTACGAGCTTTTAGAGTAAGGACAAGGCTTAGACACTGGGTGCTGTGGCCACAAGGGGCACCCTGCTGAGCTGCGCTGGGGTTGGTGAGCAGTCTGAATGCGGAGTACGATCGCTGTCGCCCCCTGTCATACGGCACGCTCCTGCCAACATGCGCTCCCCAACTGGATAAAAGCGCCGCCGGGGCGGAGTACGCGGCCCCCACACCGGCACAACTCGCGGGTAATCAGGTCGTTGCCGTGGCGTTGTAACGAACTTTTAACATCCCGTACCATCACACAGACCTTTTGCGTAATACACGATGCTTAAGAGTAAAAGTAATTGTACCTGGGTCATTTTACGAGTAGTACGATATACCTGTATTCGTCAAAGGGAGGTAGGCAGGGAAGATTAGCCAAAACGTGCGCAGGCTTAGTTACAGGTCAGCAAAGCAGGGGGTTCGCAGTTTTGCCAAACAAGTGTCAGACTTCTTACAATCTTTGGCACAGGGGCTCAGGCCCCGAAGCACACATGAAAGGGTTGGGAAGGGTGGGTTGCGCTAGCTGGAAGCTGGCGCAAAGGCAGGAGGTGGAGACACCGCCGCGTCGCGGGGCGTCATATCGGGGTGAAGGATGGACGTGGGCACACGGCAGTAGCGTACTAGCCGCGTATGGCGGAATTGTAACGTCGGGTAACACCCGTCGTACTTAGCCCCGTGCAATTCAAACCTCTATCATTCTCAACATGACCATTAGCAAAGAAGGGGGCTCGCAGTTTTGCCATCATGTCGCCATTTGGCGTGGCAGCCTGGCTGGTTGACCGCCCCAGGGGGTCATCCAGCCAAAGAGGTGCCGTGCTGCCGGACACGGCAGCACTATATATTATGTTGGGTCGATAGATGTAGTCGAGCACCACACTGGACTCCATCGCCCAGCCGCCGAAGTACTTGATCTTCTGCATCGTCACGCCGATCACGTACGCGGCTGTTGTGGCCCCCTTTCGGAGGGGGTGGGACGTCTACGCGAACCCCGCGGGGGGGCGGGGGGGGGGGGGGGGGCTCTTGCACTGTTGTCACCACCAGTTGCAGCTAGTTGGTGAGGGTGTCCGCCGTCCATTTGGCAACCCCTTGCGCTGGCTGATGGCCCGTCGCGCCGCTGGCACGCGTCCGCCGGCGAACATCTGACGGGCGGCATCAAAGTAGTGCAGCAGCTCCGCGATGTCGGCATGCGCTGACGCTGGCAGCTGACACAACAACTTCTTGCTTGCATCCGCGCCACGCTGGCCTTTCCGGTCGCGATGGTATAGGAAGATTCCGCCGTCCGGGCCGACCGCGAGGTCGCCCGTACGACACTCCACCCCCGCTTCTCCGCGGCAGAAAAACAGACAAAGCACGACGACTGCCAAGCTGGCGCGGAACACCTCCACGCGCACCACGGTACTTGGGTCCGTGCCCCAGGTAGGTCCTAGCTCCATCCGTAGGGCTTTTACCAGGGTTAGGGCTTTCAGCATCACACGCGCGGGCAATGGGGCCCGCATCAGCTCGGGGTTAGCGTCACCTGCGACGCCGCAAGGCCCTTGCGGACCCTGCTCACCAGACCGCCCAGAGCCATCGGCTCCCGGCCGTGGTCCTTGAAGAAGTTGTTGACGGCCGACAGGTAAGGCTGCAAGCGGGAGGCTTTGATCGTCCCCAGGTTGCCCAACCGCGTGACGTACCGTGCCATAGTCCCGGGGTCGGCAGCCAGGGCCGGTCGCCGCTCCTCTTCGCAGAAACGGAAATATTGCTTCATGCAACTAGCGTATGACGCCGCAGTGGCCGGCGCCCACGCAGTTGATAGGAGCTCCAGGGTTTGGACGCCAAGGGTGTCAGACCCTAGAACCCGTGTCATGTACGGGCGCATCGAATCAGCCCATGGTGTCGTACAGCTCGCGACCTCGACGCGGTACTTCACCGCCGCATGTAGCTTGAACTTGGGTAGCATGACTCGGAACGGCGGCGGGGCACACCGCCAGTTCTGCTCCTCGGTATGCGGAGTAGTAGTCTTCCTCCTTGATGTGGATGTGGCCACCGCTGCCGCCTCCGCTCCCTCCGCTGCAGCTGCCCTTGAACTACGTGGCGGCCTGCGCCTTGGCCGCCTGGTGGAGCCTGACCTCGAGTCTTTTGTCATCCAGGGCGTTGAGGAGGCCGTCGACGCCATTGTTGGAGCGCTCAGCGGCGGTGGTGTCGAAGAAGCTGGAGTAGACGAGGCGCTCGGCGATTCGCTCCTCGCCGGTAAGCGCCTTCTTGTACTTGAAACGCCGGAGGTAGGTGAGCCGGTCTTCAGCAGCATGCCCGCACGTCGCGATCGTGCGAATCGCGGAGTCGAGTAGGTCGTTGGCGTCCGCGGTGTCGCGAGCGGTGGCTTTTTCGCGCGAAGCGTTGCCACAACGTCCGTGAGCGCCGCGTGCGCGGCGGCGGTAAAGACTCCATAGCACAGCAGGTGGCGATGCTCGTCGCGCGTCGCGTGCTTCTTCTCGTCGGTAGGTGAGGTAGCGGTCCCACTCGTCGTTGCGTGGGTTCCACAGCCCGGGGTTGGTGAGTCCTACAGGGGGCATAGACTCGGCGTATGCCCGCGGCAGGTAGTCGATCCAGTCGCGCGGGTCGATGAACGCCACATGGCCTGGAGATTTTGCAGGGAAACCGGGGGGAGGGTCGTCCTCCTCGTCATCACCCTCGAGGCCGTCGGCTAGCGTCGCTGGAATAGGTTTCTGCGGAGGTGGTTATTGAATGGAAGAGGTGCGGGAGTCTAGCTCGTCGAGACGCAGCAGCATCCGCTGCACTAGCGCAATGAGGCTTGCGGTGTCAGTCGTCGAACTAGCGGCGCTGCCTCCACCGCACCCCTCCGAATCATACAGGTCGTCAGGCAACCGTGTGTTGTCCATAGTACGGCATGTTGTCGTTATTGCAGTCGCGGCGAGCAGCTGGCGTAAAACGTCGTTGTGAGATCGTGTGTCACCTTACGATACTGCGAGAGTCTCGATGCCGTAGCGCTAGCTGGAAGCTGGCGCAAAGGCAGGAGGTGGAGACACCGCCGCGTCGCGGGGCCTCATATCGGGGTGAGGGATGGACGTGGGCACACGGCAGTAGCGCACTAGCCGCGTATGGCGGAATTGTAACGTCGGGTAACACCCGTCGTACTTAGCCGCGTGCAATTCAAGCCTCTATAATTCTCAATATGACCAAAAAGGGCGGGTACTTGCGGCAAAGAGCCACCAAAGAGGGAGGGAGGGCGAATTGTGTAGGCAGGAGGCCAACACAAAACTAAGAGAGTGGTCCAGTCTAGCGGACGATGATGGTTTTATAAGATTTGATGGGTACGGGGGTGACCCGCTGTTCTCGCCGAGGGCGGCACGCAGAGTGCCGTACATCGGCTTCTCAGTGCAAAAGCACCAGTGCCAAAGCACCGGTGCTAAAGCACGAGTATTGGTGTCGACCCCCGCACACCCTAGGTGCAGGGAGGGGAAAAGTAAACACCAAGAACACAGCTCTTAGCATTGCAAAGGGAGGTAGGCAGGGAAGATTAGCCACCTCGGTCGTCAAGACTGCGGAGGGGGCGGGGCGGCGTCCGACGGAGCGGGGCGGGTGCTGCCAAGAAGGCTGCGAAAGACCACAGTGGGGGGGGGGGGGGGGGAGCCTCCCGAACAGAAGCGCGGCGGCGCGGGTAGGAAGCGTTGTCGGGTCGATATAGTCGTTGATTGCTGCAGAGTTGTGGGACCAACCGCCCCAGTGGAGGATTTAGTCCAGGGGCACGCCCGTTGCATTTGCGCCAAACGCCGCGCCCTTTCGTATGGAGTGCGAGGTCGTCCATACAAATCCTTCGGGGGGAAGGGGGTGGAGCCTCGATTGATGCGGTCGACGGCCCGCGTGAGCCATTCGCCGAGGGTGGAGGCAATCCATGCGAGGGACGGAGTAGCCTTGTCGCCAGAACGAGCCCAAAATCGGTCCGGTTGCTTGGCGGAGGGGGCTGCCCGGAACGCTATATACTACGTCGCGGTAAGCGATAAAGCGGCGGAGACCGGTTGTCCACGCGGGCACGGCGGTGGCAAAGGTTTGGAGTAGGGGCTTGAGCCCATCTCGACGCTTGCGGTGTCCCCCCTTCTCGCGGTTGACGACGAGGGTGATGTTGTGGATGTCCATGGCCATGTCGCGGATTCGGCAGGAGACGCTGGACTCGCCACGGGAGTAAAGCATAAATGTTTGAGAATATACCGCGGCGCCCTCGCGGAGGATGGTGCCGTAGCCGGGAGTAATTATCATTGGAAGGGTAGCAAGGTCGTCAAGGATGTCGGTTGTGATGACGTCACAAGGAATAAGGGGGGTGCGTCGCAGCTCCTCGCTAGTCTTGAGCTGACGGATTTGGAGGTCCCGCTTCATGTCCCCGATGGCTGGGTCGGTGGCCGAGGCGTCATCCCGACCGGTGTGACGAAGGAGGGTGTTGATGGTCGAGAGGTAGGGTTGCAGAGAGCCGACACCGATGGTACCGCGCTCCGCAATCCAGGCGAGGTAGTAAACGCAAGTAGACTCGGTGAAGGGGGGGGGGGTACCTTCCTCGTCGATGCAAAACTAAACGAAGAGGCAAATCTTGCCTTCGTAGTTGGAGTAGGTGCTGGCCGTGAGCGAGTTAGTCAGCACATCGAGCACCTTGGCGCCCTAGTCGTCTGTGTCGTAGAGGGTCTCGATGCTACTTCGCGTGAGCTCGTTCCATGTTCTTTGCTTCGGTGACGGCGATGAAGTAGGTAGGTGTCTTCGTGGTGCGGCGGACACGCCGGAACGCGCCGTACGCTGCGGCCGGGTCTGAGGGTGGTGCTCGCCTGGTGGTGTCGACAGAACCATAGGCGGCACAAAGCTGATGCCATGACGGCATGGCACTGTAGCCGCTGACCGCGTAGCGAGCGTCCCGTGAGGACCGGGCTCGTCTAGCTGCCCGTGAGAGGCCGTTGCGCTGACCGCGGGCGAAGAGGGCTAGAGCGGCAGGTCGGGGAGGCCGCGCCATAAAGGGGGAGTCGGTGTAGACTCGTGATGCTGATGTTGAAGTTAGGATAGGGTAGCGCCAGAGGGGCTGACCCGGCGAGGTAAAGGGAGGATGACGGCTCGCGTGGGAGGGTTAGTGGTGAGAAAGTCCCGGTCATGCCGACGACTCCAATGCAGCGTTACTTGGAAGGCGCGCCCGGAGGCGTGTCCTCGAAACGCAGCTGCCTGGGGTCGGCACGGTGGAGCACCCCATCATTCGGCCTTGTCGACCGAAGGGGCCTCAACTTTCTCCTTGCCCTTATTGCCAAAGTCCTCGGTGTGCTCCTTTGCAAAGGTGGCTCGTGGCGCCACCGCCTCGCGCCCCGGGCGCGTAGTCTTGAAGCCGGAGGGCGCCGCGGAAGCGTTGGCGGGCGGTAGGTGGTTCTCGCGATGTTGGCGTCGTGAACGCCGCCCTTGTAGAGCTCCACAAGCTCGGAGAACTCGGGCGACCGCATGTTCTCGGTACCGGGGCGGAGGTAAATCTCCCGTACGACGTCGAGCGCGAAAGTGTCTCCATGGTGCATCTATGTGTCCCATTGCTTGCGGAGGTACGCCAAACGGAACCGATGGCCGTCGTCGATGGCCTCCATGCTGTGGACGATAGCCTCGAGCCGCTGCCCGAAGGCCGGAGTAATTCCCTCGGTGACGCATGCCGCCGCCAGCAGCTGACGCAACTCGACGGTCGAGCCGGCGATGAAAGCCCCGTAGCACGCGGCGTGGTAGCTAGTATTCATCTGTTGCCGGTTGGAGGCGAGGGTTACCAAGCAGGTACTCGGGCACACGGTCGAGGGCATTGGGGAAGAAACTAGGCGTCGAAAACTGTCGGGAGGCATCCCGTTCTCTGAAACGGCCAGAGCCGTAGCGAGGGCGGTTTTCCAATAAACGTAGTGTGGTTCGCTCGAAGGGACGAAGGGCGCACGGACGTTCTGGTCCTGACCACCGGCCCGGGACCCGTTCCCGCCCGGAATGGCGTCCTCTTCACCGGCGGCCGCTAGCGGCATATGAGTCCCCTTAGTGATGAAGAACATGGAGAGATGCTCATGGATGAGTTGCTTCAATCTTATATCTTCCGCCTTACGACGCGCCGCCTCGATGGGGTCTTGCTCGGTACCTGTCGTTCCGACGCCACCGACAGCCGCCGCCTTGCCGGCGTCGGCCATCTTGGCGGCGGTAGGTGAGCCGCTGCCGGATATTGCAAAGGGGTCGTCCGGGAGAGAGCCGCGTGGAGAAGAAAGAAAAGAAGAGCCTCGGATTGAGCTGATCATGTGGTAGCAGCGCGAGCGGAGGGTGGAAGGTTTAGTACCGTTTCCGAGGGCCTAAGCACTCTGCACGGAACGAAACCGCGAGTTAATGTTGTGCAGGCAGGAGGCCATCAAACTGAGAGAGTGGTCCAGTCTAGCGGACGTTGATGGTTTTATAAGAGTTGATGGGTACGGGGGAGGCCACTGTTCTCGCCGTGGGCAAAGTGCCGTACATCGGCTTCTCATGGCTAATGCACCGCCAGTGCCAAAGCACTTGTGCTAAAGCACCGGTATTGGGAAAAAGGAAACCCCAAGAACAACAGCTCTAAACATCATAATAATCACAATATTTTTTTGGTTCCTTGGTTGATTATTATTTGGTTCCTTGGCAGCTTGGCGACTTCGCGGGTTCTTGGCTCCGTGGCCTCCTGCTTGACCTTACTTGGTTTCAGGCTTACATCTCTCTTTTGTTGGCAACCTTTCATAGTTGCTTTTAGTTATGTTTTAGTGCGCGTGTGTTGAAGCACTGGTGTAAATAATCATAATAATTAATAAATAAAGAATAACGTGTCGTACCGGTACAAGTAGCTGAGTACGAGTCCAAGTACGGTATGCGACCGTATTATATACTTGTATGTAGGCATATACCGTAAACCCCAGCATATTTAATGTATAGCGCGACTTTCTGCGTCCTTCGCGTTGTAAAGAATTGAAATTGAAATTGAAATTTGTTACAACGTCTAGTAAAAGTAAAGTGAAGTTCGCCCCGGGACATCGGCCGAAGCCGCCCCAGCACTTGACCTCGTGCGCCAACATCAGTCGTAGGTCTGGCATAGCCCATAGACCAACGTCTAGTCTGCTGCATCCACTCGCTCAGACTGAGTTGCTCTTAGGACCTGCTGTCTCTAACCACAGTGGGGAACACGAAGTGTTCTAATAGGAGGAGCTTTCGGAGGATGGCCGGTAGCTTCGCGTTGTACCAGTACCGGTAAAGCTATACAGTATGTTGCTGCGCGTGGGCCGCCACCGCCGCGCACGGACTGCCGCGGACGATGACCGTCGCACTTCTTACCTTGTACTTGTAGCTGTGCTTTGTTGCAGTTCGCGCGCTGTAGCAGGAGCAGTACCCTAGCTAGGGTATGTTTACTGTACTTACCTTTCTGTATATACTGAGCTCGTCATGATATATATTACTGCATATGAGTTTTACCGCCGTACATCATATAATGTAGAATGTTGCTATTATTGGGCGGCCATTCCAATCTAAATACCTGGTTTAGGTCAGCTCACCCCTCCGTTTTGAGCCCCCCCCCCCTCCCTCCTCCGGCCACTTCATCTGCGATGCTTTTTTTAGTATGAGCCTCTGTTATGATTTGTGACATGTGGCATGCACTTCCAACCATAATCTGGCGCACTGTGGCACTGGGTCACTCTCCCCTACCCCAACCGCCTATGGTAAGCCACAAATATGTAGAGGGGGTGGGAGAAAGCTGAGAGAAATAGCCTTGGGTAGTGACCGGCCGAGACAACTATTCGATACGGGGTGTATGGGCGGCTATCTATTACTACGACTGGTAGTTTTGGAGCAACTACAGCTAGCGCGTCGACGAACGGCATGTGCAGTTGCCATCGTGATGCTGCCGGCGAGCCATATGCTTGCCCACCGGCCACATGACCAGAGATGCCGTGAGCATGCATGCCATCAACCCACAATATCACTGCTTGGCGAGTTGGCGGTGTCCCGCGGCTTTGCGGCCACCTTCATCCATTCTGATGGTGGCTTTTAACAATGCGTCGTGGATTCACTATGGTCCTTATATGGCGCCCGCCGCCAGGCAGCGGCCCACCAAGAGCGGAGGATCATGGGTGCGGTAGGCCCGGCGGCACTACCCCCACCTCGTCCATGTGAATCACTCGACACGATGCAGGTGGCGAAACAATTCTTTTGGGATGAGGAATGGGCTCTGCGCAGAGGCACATGCAGAGACCAATGCATCAATGGGTTTTGGAACTCTGAAGCATGCAAGGCAATCGATGCTGTCACCAACGGGCAATTTTCTTACAAAGATAACGGGGTGTACGATTTATGTGGAGATGGGGTGGAGATTCACTACAACAAAGCATATTCTTGCTGGATATTTGGCATTTTCCTAGTGCTGTTATGTGATGCAATATATATGAGTACAAGTAGACCCGTTGCAGGAGTGTGGAATCCAGAGAGCCGGCCGCAAGGATCAATCGTAGTAGTCGCTACATTGTACAGCCCCGCGTCCGCCGACCCGCCAACCCGGGCCCGGCTTCACGCCATGCCCGCCCCGTAGACTTGACGAACGGCGACGACCGGCGGCGGCCGGGCGGCCGGTACCCGTACCGGTACAAGTAGTCAGCATGTAGTAATAAGCACGACGGTTATTTTGGACTGGGCGGAACTATGACGGAATCTATAACGGATACATTTTTATCCATCTTATAACGTATGCGAACCCGTTCCGAAAGTCGGCGAGATACATACTCACATAGAGACAGAAAGACTCACCTCGTAATTCATATGGTAGGATAATTATAGTTGTGTGGTTTTGACATGCTGCGCGATGTGGCCTATTATTACATGTGTCAAGACATGCCATATCACCAAATCTGCGGGGAAGAGCAACATGCGGGTGTTGATCATTATCCATGGCCTTTTGCACCAAAGCACATTGACATATATGTGGAGGAGACACTCAAGGCAATTTCCAGAACGCAGTGTGGTGGAGTGTGGTGGTCGGCATCTATGAAGTGTGATGGAGTTACATCGTGGCACGGCTGCTCCCACTGTTTCCTACATGGTAGAGAGGGCAGGGACAACACATAAGGTATGACTGTGCATGCGCTGTGTGACTGCATGTAGATACCGTATTGCTGCTATTGATCATGCTAATTATACATGGGCGGCTTTGGGTACATGCAAGTAGTACTTTGGAGTTTGCCGTCCATACGCCCCTTACTGCGACGGCCATACAGACGGCGTGCACATGGTGGTGATGGACGCAGCGCAGGGAAAGAGTGCCGACGATGACTATGGACCCAACATTACCTACTGCGGGGATGCGCATATGCAGCTGTGTAGTAGCGCAAATATGCGGTTCTTGGCAGCTGAGGCCGGCGCAGGGCGCATCGTACAGACGATAGCCGGCACTCCGGGCCTGTCTCCCTTTGTGCGATGGCTATGTTGACTTTTGGCCGCTGCCGATAGCACTTGCACTACTGCTAGGGGTATATAGTAAAGGACTTTTGGGAGTATGTCGGTACACTGAAGGTTCGTGACCTTTTACATCGCCGTTCTTGCCTGCCCGTGGTTTCCGCTGCAAGGGGAGTTGCTGAAACGTGTGTGCCCTCACTGTAAATTCGGCCCAAGATGAAGAAGATGGACATGCGGATGGCGTTGGTCGCCCTGACCTACCAGTGACTTTGGCAGGCCAGTCCGGCCGATGCTGCCGTCAACGGGCACTCGCGGTGTGGTGTGTGCCAACTGGAAATGCGAGGACTTCTTGCACTTCGCGGAGACTGTGGCAATGCTGGTCCTTCGGTGAGGGCCCCTCGCTTCTATTGCTAGGATTAACACAGCCCAGCTCAGCTCTAGTGGGGTGATGTCTACTGAATACGTGGCATGCGCGGCAATTCCTGCAGGGTATGTTCGACACCGCAGAGCATCAACACCAAGCAGTCATGTGGCATATGCTTCAAGGAGCGGTCATCCACTAGCTGAGGGACTATGAGGAATTTGACGCTCATAATGGCGGTGTCGAGTGCCAGCGTAGCAACGAGTCCATCAAGAAGCAGCGGGTGGAGGGCGTCAACTGCTTGCTGACCTAAGTATGCGAAGATGTGCAGCATGTATTTGCCTGATGAGATGATGAAACTGAACTTGCACAATCTGGTCTGCCGAGTCAGAGCCCAGGAGGGGCCAATGGCAGCACTGCCCGCGACTCAAAGCTGTGGATGGAGCGTACAGTGCGCCTCCCCCCTCTTGCCCTCATACGCACAACTGTCATATGAATACATGCCATGTGTCATATGCAGATGCGGGAAGTTAAGTGCCTGGCCAGAGGCAGTGGCACAACTGACACGGAGCGGGCATACGGACGGCAGTTCTTACTTGAGGCCCGCATCAAGATACTGCGTGCATGCCAGGACCCAAACTTCCCTAGCATGCCTCTGTGGCGGCCATGCTTTGTGGGACAGTGGGATGCCGCTGGCGCAGAGCATGCGGTGGATATGTTTGAGGGCACGAGACCGGGCTGCATGGGCGCCGCCATGCAACCAGGCACCTCAGCCGCCCCCGCCAACTGGGCGGCCTGCGCAGAGGCGCTGGATAACTACTGTCAAGGAAAGGGCACACTGGAGCCTGAGCCGGCATGGAAGCGCGAATATGGAATGGGGCCCAACCCCCGTGACATCAAGTGCCCCCCTCCCCCCCGCCTCCCCCCGGCCCATGCTGCCCTCTTTTCCCCATTTAGCTGGAATCGTAACGCAGGTCATAGGCAAGAATCTTAACGCAACATGTTCCGGGTATATACTCAACTTTCTACTACCATGTGAACCGCCTACTGCGTACCTTGTTGCACGTTGCTACCCTGATGCGCGTTGGCGCCCCGCTGCCGCCCGGGCCGCGGCGCGTCGGCGCCCCGCTGCCCCGGCCGCGCCAGCAAAGGAAATGCGGTATGCGAAATCGACGGACGGGATTCGATTCCACTCTTATCTGCGGTCGAAAATGATTTTTAATGATTGTTGATTATGATTAATGAGGTTGTTGCACTACCCCGCAGATACAATATGTATCACCAGTGCAACATAGAGGAGGGAACATCATTCCTAGCTACCATTGTATCGTACACCAGGACACAAGGACGGAAGCGCAACTACTAGATAAAGCCCCCCCCCCCCCCCCCCCCCAGCCAGACTCCAAACTCCCTAAATAGTGTCCTCATGCTGAGTTCTAGTACACACACCCGTGCGGGTCGTGCATAAGAAGCCCGAGACACGGAGGCATATGGTGTTAAAGCACAAGACAGGGGACGAGCATTGGGTTCCCACTCATGAGTACGGCAAGCATGCCAATATTAGCCTGCGAGACAGGCGTGCCGAGGTGGAGCAGCATGATAACCACGTGTGTGTTGGGCGGGAAGTGCAGTACTTCTTGGAGGTGACCCACACCAACCCTTCGGTACCGGACCTCACCCTTGATGTGTGCCGACGGCACGCAGCAGAGCGCATGGTGATAGGGTCCCCCTTCGGCACTGGTGTGTGGCAGAGCAAGGCGCCCTTGCGGCCAAGGGGCATCACGCCTTCCCTGTCGCGCTAAGGAAAAAGAGGAGAAATTGTGCTGCTTCTATGCTGATCAGGACATAGCGATAGACCAACACTTATCCCGGTTTGGCATATTTCCTCACATGATGTGGGGCTGTATGTGTGGTGCACATATAACACAATGACCATGCATTACTATTTGGATTTCCGTATAGTTGGGAAATGTAATCGATCAAAGTTATGCTGCCCAGCAATTCCGCGTAGCGCGCCCCGGCGCCGCTGCCCTACGCACCCACCGTCCGCCGCCCAAAATTTGCTAGCCCCCGTGGCCATTTGAATCGACGGCGGTTTTACACAGCCCATGCTGGCATGCTGCTCGGTACGTGGGACTGCCAAGGGAGGTGACACAGCTGGTACAATCAAGGGGGTAAGGCTTGTCACACGGTGACACAATACAGAAAATATAGCACTTATGCGTGCTGCTACTCGCTACTTTGCCGGCTAATTGGGCAACTATGCCTCATCTGTACCTTTAAGCACTTTCGCTGGTGGCCCAAACTATGCCTCATTTGTCCGCAGTCTACTCTCCCGCCAAGGCGGGGAGGGGGGGGGGGGGGAGGTGGAGCATCTCAGCATGAGCTGGTCTGACTGCAAAATTTCGGGAGTTGGCCAATATAGAACAAGATCGTGCCTGCCGGTATCTATCTGCCCATTGCTTGATGGGAGTCATTACGGAGGCCGCCGCTGGCCCGGTGACCTCGTCCACGCCCCACGGGATGTTGGGGTACGGCAAGGAGCCTGCCCTGAGTGATGCATCTGCACTTGCTGGGTGCGGACAATCGGGGACGATGCCACCCTCCAAGTCGGCTTCGCAATTCTTGGCAGCCTCCATTAGTCTGCCCACATTGGTCGGCGTGTCATGGGGATTCAAGCGGGACAGCAGGGCCGTAGCCGCGAGCGACATTGCCGTGAACAGCTTGAATTGGTCGACGAAGGCTTCCCGCAGCTTTGGGTTCCCTTGTGGCTCCTTCTCGATGGACACCTCCATGGTGCGGTGCAGCTGAGCCCGCGCCACAGCGAGCCATATCCGGTCGACTTCGCTAAACAAATATAGATCAGAAACCCGGGTATCGTCCGGCGCGTCTATGAGGAAGAACTTCCAGCCCCGGCGACCCTCGGCCCCAACGGTGAGGATGCCGGGCCATGCCTGTTTCTTGTCGAGAGAGGCGTACATGTTGGTGTCGGTCCTGCGGGTTGGAACCCACCCCGGCTCGAGATGGGTGCACCCCCTCACCATCAAATGCCGGGTCAGGTAGCAGCTGAACTCCGTAGGGACGCGGTTGTACGCTTCGTGCGCCCGGTGGCGCTTGGCCATACAGGGCGAGGGGAGGCACCGTGGATATGGTGGGTAACGATGGGTGCCGGCGGCGGGTGAATGCTGGTTAAGTGCCTGATTGAGTGGCTGGTTTGATGTGTTCGGTAGCTGGAAGAAGCCGACAACTTTGTTGCACCGTGTCCCTTGTGGCACTACTACAAGTCGGCAGCCCCGATGTAGTCAGTCGCTTGTCTCACTGTTTGGGCTTGTGCAGACGCGTGCCTTCGAATTAAAAGCTCATTACGCCAGATTACGCGACCCATCCCCCGTTAAGGTGTAGCTACGGACGAATTAAGATTCAGTTAGGTAGAACGCCCTTGTCAGATGTGTCCTCATTTAAACGCTAAATACGGTAGCCATACGAAGCGTGTATGTATATTACGCTATGGATACGCATCAAGCCGGAGTGCGCTATATAAGTATATCACAGCGAAGCGCGAGTAGTCGTCCAGGCGCGGCGCCGGACTGTTTTTTTTTTTAAACATCAGTTGCGCCTACCTGGCGCACACTCGCACACCCGCCACACAGTACCGTAGCTGCTCGTCCCCCAGCACCCGCCATCATGCCCACGCACGCCAAGCTAGTTCCATGCACCCCCTACGGCAAAGCTGTGAGGCATGGAGGCATGACCATACCACTCGGTGCTCTTTGCATCACGGACCACATCGTTGAGGACATGCGGCATGCATGGTTCCGCGCTCGGCCATGCAACCAACAACCATATCCGCGTTCACCCAGAGCAACCCCAGGGCGAGGACGCGTTCGGCTATGCTGTCGCGGACATACCGAACACCTACGCTGAGCGGAAGCAGTACGATGAAGCCGGTAAGAAATACCTGCTTGAGGCAGGTTTACAAGTGTCAGATGAGGGTGTCGTCACCTTATACTCCACCTCGTGCGTACCCGACGCGACGCGTGCCCATATCTTGAACTCAACACCCGAGGCGGCAACCTCCCCCCCCCCCTCCCCCCCCCCCTCCCGGCCGCAGGATCTGACATGGGCAATGGCGTTAGGAACGCCTCCGTCGACGGTCCATCCCATACTCTCAAGACCCGGGGGCTGGAGTCCACCTTGAAAGGTACATTGAGTCGGCGGGTGGCTGATATGACTGCGTGGAGGATTTGGATTTCACATGCGTTGACCGCCTCGTGCTGGGTTTTTGTTGTTGCTACTGCAGCTCAGGTCAAGGCGGTGCTGTCGGCTGTCTTTGACGAATATGTTGGCCGCGCGACATTCAGACGGGGATCCCTTACCCTCCGAAGAAGACGCCGAGGTCTCGCATCGCCGCGCCCCCGTACATCGAGCGGATCTGCTACGCTATGCCTTCAACTACCGTGCCGGCTACACAGCCGAAAACCACTTCTACGCCAAGGAGACCGTCATCGCCGCATTCCGAGAGCACACCCCCTCTTTCTTCCTCCTAACCCCACTGCGACCATCCTTGTGGGTTGTGCTGACGGTGCACCTTGTATTGTACATAACGCAGGGGAACGTGGGGTACTGCCTCGCTCGGCACTACTTCCAGAATGATGGCAAGGACGGCCAAGTAGGTAGGAAGAAGGGACCATTGCCGATCGAGGACCGACTCGCGAAGGTCCTCGACCTTGCAGCATAGCGAGCTGGGGAGGTACTACCTAGCCGGCAAGTGCCCCCCTTGAAACGTGGTGCTTGAGGGCGAGGATGAGCTCTGCGAGGTGACGCCGCACCCGGAAGCCGCAGGCGAGTGCGTTTGTTTTCGCACTTGTTCGATTACACAGCCACCGCCGCGACAAGCAATCGACACACAGACTGACTTTCGCAGTTACTGTGTCAGACCCCCGCCCAGTCCATGCGTTAAGCGGTATGCCGATCGTATCGAGTGTTCATCGCAACAAGGTCTTGGCGTTGCCGCTGGCGCGCACCGCTGCGTCGCCAAAGCTCCACGGCTTGGTGGGCGTACTGAAGCAACAACAAAAGAGGGAGGGCGGGGTCATCAAAGACAACACCAACGCGGTCAAGAACCTGGCCGCCACGCAAGCCGTCCCCGGCGACAACGTCGACGAGAGCAGTAGTCCGGAGCCCCCGGCCAAGAAGGCCAAGCAACCCGCCAAGCCGGCGGCTGGAGTGCCGGCCCGGGGCCGGGGTGGTGTTGGGGCCGGCGCGATCGGGTCGCGGGCCGACCGCCAGGCCACCGAGGCAGCAATAGCCGCTGCCGCCACCCGCGAGCAGCAGGCCCACCGCCATGGTGGTCCCGGCGGCCGAAACCAGATGTAAATAATTCATTCCGCCCGCCCACGGCCGCGCGCCTCGCCACCCACTGCCGCACGCCCGTTCACTGGCACTGCCGCGCGTGCTATCGCGGATAAGGCCAGAGCGCAGCGAGATTGTCGGGCTTCTAGAGCCAGGTACAGATAGACCAATGCGGATATTGCGTCGCGATGACGTGTAATATGCGCTTGATGCAATGAATTGCGATTATGTCACGGAATGACTACTACAGACTAGTGTCGTTATACATGTAAGAATACGGGGTAAATAAGGGTAATACATGATGATTACGAGGAGTTCCGGGAGCCTAGTAAGGGTTGAGGTGGTGCTTTCCGGCAACCACTTTGCTGACAGCGACGCGGCGTTGGAAGACGACAAGTTAGTCGTCCTACAATTCAGCGAATCGCTTTCGTTCGGGATTGAGCCCGGCCTAGTTATTTTCCGGTACTGAGGAAGCGTTTGGTCTCGTACAGAAGGGTGCGGGAGTATTGGGAGGAGAGAGGACGTTGGGGTCGCCCTTTGGTTCGATCTTGAATGGGTCGGAGTTGGTCGGAAGTTCCGAAGGGGGTGTCCCTAGGGTAGTGTCGGGGGTGGCTTTCGTGAGTTTTGCGGCGTAGTGGCTTTCTATGGCAGCCCTCGCCAGGTCGCGTGTGAGGCCTTTGGCTGTGGCAGGGTCCATATGCGTCATTCGGGGGTGGTGCTCTTTTATTTTTGGGCTCGTGCTTTGAGGCGGCTGTGGAACATACGGGGGTTAGCGTCGTATGATTCATTGTTTTTTGTTTTTGCGGTACGCACCGTATTTTCTTATTGCGGTGATTATTATCCCGTGGTTCTTGCGTTTGCGACATTCGGTAAGTATGGCGTCCGGCGCGAGGGGTGTGTCTTCGCTGTCGGGCTTGAGAATGCCCCGGGCTCTGTCTCGCACCAAAGCCCATCTGGCGTTGATTACGGCGTCCGGGGTGCCTGGTTTCGGAGCCGTGAGGCGTCGCGCGTCTCGGGTGAGTCTTCGGAGGCGCCGGATGACGCGTTTGTGTTTGATGGGGAGATAGATGGGGAGGTGTCCGCCGGGGAGGCGCGGTTTAGGGGTGGTGGAGGGCTCCGGGGTTGGCTTTGTCGGCCATATTGGTGCCGTGCAGTCGAGGTGTAGGTTGAGGAGGGCCATGAGGTCGGTCGCCATATCATGGATATTTGTTGTGGTGTACTATGTGGAGACCCCCGACCAAGATTGTGTGGATTGCTGGGCGAGCTGTTTGGTTTCGGCAGTGCCATGTTGGTACGCCGCCGCGCTCCCTCGGGGGTTATCGGGAGCGTAAATTGGTATGTGCGCGTGGTCTGTCCCCGCGGGGGGGGGGGGGGGGGGGGGGGCACAGGCGGCTCGAGATGCATAAAGGCGCGCGGGGGCCTGATCGTCGGGCCTTTGTGGTCACAGCAGTAGTCCAGTCCAAATAAGGGTTCTTCTGTGATTCTGTGAGGCGGGTGGGGGTGGGGACGTGCCCCCGATGAGCCAATGCTGGTCGATGGGCGTGTTCGCTGGAATGAACGTGGGCACTTCGTGGTGCCATTGCGTCCATTGCATATTTTTGTTGGGGTGCGTGGCTGTGATTGGGAGTTGGAGGTCTCCTCCTACGACGCGCGGGGAGCCGGCCTGTGTCGCAGTCTCGTTGGTGGAGACGATGTCGCGGATTACTTCTTCGTATTTGGATTTCTCATGCGTCATGCGGAGTTGCGGGAGGTAGGTCCCGTCAAGTATGTGGTCCAGTTGTTTGTGGCGGTTAGGCGAAGGACATGACGTACGGGGTGGGGTTGGCTGGGATCGGAAGCGCCTATGTAGTGCGTAGTGTTAGCGCATGCGCCTTCACGGACCGCTATATCATGAGTCATGCCGCCCTATGGCCTTATTCGCTATCCTGCGAGACGAGGAACGGTGTCGTGAATTTTGGTATCATGGAAGAAGGAGGCGCCAATCTTTGCCGAGGTTCGGACGTTTTGTTTCTGTGAGTATCATCATTATGTCCGGGCAGTCCGTGAGCGGATATGTTAGCTATATACTCCTACGGATAATGGGCTGCCCGATATCGATACGAGTACAACGCGGTATACCGGTACTCGGCTGCCCGTGTACCGGCTATATGGCTATATATGCGGCTGCCCGCGTGTATATGACATGCTCGGATCCTTTGAATTGCTTTCAAGATATGTGCACACACACACACACACACACACACACACACACACACACACACATGTATATATATATATATATATATATGACGTGCACGTGGCAGAGGGCGACTTCGAGCCTCTGAGGTTGAAGGTTTTGAGGGTCGCCAGGGGGGTCTAGGGGTGGGATGTGCAATAGTGGGGGGGAGGCGGGGAGTGGGTAGTGATAGTCCGGGGTCGGGATTATTTGTTGGAAGGGTGGTGGGGCCTTAGCGGGGGAGGGGGGGGGGGGGGGGGGGAGGGAAGATAGTAGGCAGGCGGTGCCATTCAGGCTTCGGCTCGGCGGCATGGGGGCGAAGTCTAGCTCTGAGGTGTAGCATGTCTCTGCGTTCGATGTTTATCGCGCGGAGTGTCACGCACGGAGGTCTCGCACAATGGTCCGCTGAGAGTGGCGGCCAGGGCACCCATGAGCCGGAGTAAGGATGGGCATGCAAGGTCATATTGGGGGTCGCGTACAGTACCAGGTACGGTAGCAGGTACGGTACCAGTACCACCGGCGGTCCACCAGTCAGTAAATCCTTATGGGAGACATAATCCTTACTAGGAATAAAACTGACATAAAGTTTGCATGGCGCCGCCGTTTCTCCTTGCTCAACATGGCACATGCATACAACGTTCTTGGCGGATTCGCGGCCGCGTGCGCGGCACGTGATGGTGCTCCCGCGCCTGCGTTGCGTTGCTTGTCGGCATGTGTTGCTATGGCCCGGGTCATTGGCTGCAAGCGTCCTCGCTCGCCGTGGCTGATGGCCTACCCCGGGGCGGTGGTCCCTTTGGTTCCTGGCAGCTTGCCGATTTCGTGGTTCCCTTGGCTCTCCCTTGGTTCTTGGCTCCCTGGCCTCCTGCTCGACCTTGATTTCAGGCTTATGTCTCTCTTGCTGGAAACCTTTCATAGTTGCTGTTAGTTCTGTCTGTAGTGCGCATATGTTGAAGCCCTGATGTAAAAATGTTCAAAAACTGGCATAAAGCACCACCATCACCGTACCTGTAGTAAAAGTAAAGTAAAGTTCGCCCCGGGACATCGGCCGAAGCCGCCCCAGCACTTGACCTCGTGCGCTAACTGCAGTCATAGGTCTGGCATAGCCCATAGACCATTGCCTCATTCGAACCCCGAAGGGCTAATGCATCAACCGAGTAAACCCGTACCTGTAGTACCGACGATGCTGTATAGCCGCCCGGCGCGCGCCGCCGCCTAGCTTGCCTCGACTCGTCGTCATTCGTCTTTGACACCCGATCAGCGGCAGAGGGACAGCGCGTGCCCGCCCCTGACAGCGGCGCACAAGCCCAACGAGTGACTGGCACCGGCGCACATTGTCGGTGATCGGTTCCGTCGCTTGATCCGAACTTTCGAAGCGCGCACCCACGGAGACAAACAGCGCGAGACCTGGCTCGCCGCCCTCGTCATTAGAAGGGCTGTTGCAGAGTAACCTGCGACCCGACAATGTCTTCGTGCCAGCCATCCATACGAACCCCCGCCGCCGGCTCTCCGTCCCGCACAACAGCCGGGCGATGCAGAGCCCTCCGCTCGTCATTATCGGATAGTGCTAAGATAGGCCGATCCCGTCGGGGTCACGGTGATGTTGGTCCCAGCAGGGTGCCACTTAGCGGCTACTTGTCACACCGTGTGGGCGCCTGCCCGCGAAGGAGAGCGACGCCTCGCACCCCGCAGGCCCGTGATCAGGTAAGCCCCCTGTAGTCAGGCTAACAACACTATGCCGGGGGATAATTATACGAGCAGTCCCTTATTAATTCGCTTGACTTCTACATACATGTTGTTTTATGCTGGTCCTTGATACTGTATGCGTGCTATGAGATGGGAGCTCGGCTTCCGTGGTGAGGGGAACTAAACAGCACATGGCGCCCCAATCTTGTCGCGTAAGCAGACCAACGAGCCTGCTAGTCCCAACCTCCGACTCGAGGAAGCCTCGGACCTCGACGTATGGCAAGAAAAGCCCGTTTGGTGTCAGCCTTGGACGATTCTCCTGACTGGCGCAACCATCGTTTCAGGTGCCTGAGACACTGCTGAACCCCGCCGGGTGTGTGGATATAAACTACCTTGTTCAATGTTGCTGCAACTTGGTTACCGGCTGGGATTACTGGGGCGCTTACATCCCAGCATTCAGCGCCCCCACCAGTCCACCACTGACTGCTTGATCGGCACGCTCAACTCCACCCGTACAGGCTCCTTCCTGGTATTTCATTCCAAATGGTTCACCGGGGTGGTTGCATTCCCCATCGGCCTCTGGTGGTATGTCTTCCTCGTCCTCTATCCGCAGTCCTACAGGAGCTACCGGCTCCAGGAGATGGAGCAACGCTTAAACCAAAACGGAGCACGGCCCGAAGGCGGACTGGACGAGTAGGGGTGTGCCCATTCATGCGAGACCAGGATTTCAGGGAAAGTTGACATCATTCTTGTAGGACACATGATAGCATCATTTATTACCCGCCGCCGACGGCTGAAGGCTAGCATCAGTGTGCCAATGTGTAATGTATTCAAAATTCGCTGAATCTATCCCCCTCGCAGTACACACCTCCGTTACAGGGGATGACAAAGCATGGCATGTCCCCCTGTGGGATCTCTGGATACAGTCAATCAATAATGATGGCTATCTTTCATTCACTCACACAGATTCGTGTCAAGTTGCAGCGGATATCAGGCAGCCGCATCACTCCAACACGGGGAATGCTGGTGCCGTGCCTGTGGGATCTCCAGCACGAGGACCCCCCCCCCACATACACACCTCCCCAAACTGCCAACCCCAAAGCGTGACAGTACTGCATGACTTCTGGGAGTAGCGGCAGGGACCTGCATACCAGCAGGGTGAATTGACACGAAGTGGCTGCCATTGAGGCAGAGGGCATGGCTCGCGATGAGTAACGTCCCACCTTTTTGCACAAGTCATGTGGGAGCGCAGCCATAGAAAGACACGCGGATGGATCAAACAACAACGCCACCCCCGCATCACACTGGAAAACTGGCTGACCAGGTTAAGGGACATGCGCCACTATGCGAGCACAACAGCTGGCAAAGCTCAAAGCAACCCTGTCGTTAGGAGGCCCCACCCTTCCCCCTCCTAATGCATAACAGCGCCGCACATGCATGGCTGTGCCCGTTACATCGCATCAGCCCCACGCAAGGGCGCAACCCGGTTCTGCAGGCCGGCAGCTACTCAGCACTGTCCTGCACCAGGCCCGAACGCCCCAGCGCACCCAGAGCGTCCCAGGGGAGCTGCGCGTGGCGGCTGCACCGTCGCATATAGTCGACCGCTGCCACAAAGTGTGCCAAACGGGCGCCTTGATTCTCGAAGCCGCCGCGCGGCGCAGCTCACTTCACAGCCTTCCGCTTGGCGGCAGCCTCCTCCAGCTGCTTCCACTCCTTCTCGCGCTTGCTGGCAAACTCGTGCTTGCGACCCTCCTCGTCCTCGTACTTCCGCTTGCAATCCTCCACCAGCTGCTCATCCATCTCTATCAGCATCTTCCGGACGTTCATGGTCAGCCCGTTCACCGCGGGGTTCCAGTGGTCGACGTTACGCTCCAGGGCTCCATACACCAGCGGCAGCACCACCTGGCGGTGCTGCGCCACCAGGCTCACGATGTACTCATTGTTCCACAGGAAGAGCGACCTCTCGGCAACCTGCGATACCACACAAAACACATGCCATTCAGAGCGCCGGCCGTGGCATGCACGCACCACGCAGACGATGGCACAGCAACCGCCACGCCGCTCGGGTGAGGCCCTCGCAAACTCCGCGTGATGCGCTTCCATGGCTCGCGTGGGATCTGAACATACAAGTCCAAGACTGGCATGCGGCTGCAGCAAGAGACTGCAGGCCGCTACCACAGTCTTGCATCTCTACAGGTACTTCCTACCACAGGCGCCGACACCAGAATAATGCCCACACCTAACATCCCGCCGCGCCCTTCAGATGACCCACCTAGATGAAAGTACATTTGGGATAGAGTGGATCCTTCTCAGACATTGTATACGGCCCAAACGTCAGAGCTCGTATGTTGGGCTGCTATGGCGGCTACATCGGCACCCGTTCATTATCCACCCGCTCAACAGACACTCAACCAAAAGACAACGGACCAATGCAGCATAGAGAGCCTAAGCTGGCAAAAAGTAAGATTGTTGAAACCAGGGTCATCATGCACTATTGCTTCAAAATCATGTGGTAGGATGTGCCATTTGACAAGAGCCTTCCCATCGTAGCCCGATGGTATGCGTGTCTAGGGCAGGTTGGTGATAGATAACGAGAAACCGGGGGCGTGTATCCAGGAGCTTTGAACTGGAGCACGCGCATCTTGCGACCCCATGTACTGGCCCACATTCAAGCTCAGAACAGGCGGATCCCAGTGCTCGCAAGGAGATGCGGCGTGTGCGGGCGACAAGTTCACCTGGAAATGGGAGCTGTTCAGGCATTTGGCGATCTGCTGGAAGAGCGGAACCATAACTTTGGAGAACTCCGCTGCCTGGGTGAGCTCGAGCAGCTCCTCCAGCTCGGACAGGAACAGCACCTCTTTTTGGCTGTTGGTCAAGGGCCAAAACTTGAGGAGGCCCCTGATGACGCCGTCCGCCAGCTTGGGGTCCTTCTCCACAAACTGCAGGCGATGGCAGGTAGAAGGGGGGGGGGGGGGGGGGGGGGGGCTCAGCCAGTGCAAGGAGCACAAGGCATGGATGCGGATGTGAGCAGCAGCGCAGCAGGCGGGCGTGTTCATCCTGGGCCAGGAGAGATGCCGCACCTGCGTGACGCAGTACGCGAGCTGCTGGTGGTACATCGCGACACACTTGGGTTTGTGCAGCGGCATCAGGGCTCGTTGCAGAAAGTTCTGAGCGGAGGCAGTATGCAGAGATCAGGACGCATAACAGCCACGAGAAAGGAGAAAGGGGGGGATCAGACGCGGATGGGAGACGAGGGGAAAGAGGGGGGAGGGGGCGGGCACCTTGTGCTCTTCCTTGAGGGGGAGCGCAAACCCGTTGATAATGCTGCCCAAGATCTCCAGGAGCTCCGCCACCCCGTTATGCCTCTCGGTCTCAAAGATGAACCTATAGAACACGTTGTTGACTGCCTTCCGGATAAAGGGGCGGTGCACCATGAATTTCCCGTAGATCCTATGCAGAATTGTTTTCAGGTAGTCACGTTCCCGGGGGTCTTCGGAATCAAAGAGCTCGAGCAGCTTGACCACGAAGTTCTGGTCGATGTATTTGCGGGCCACCTTGGCGTCCGTGTCGTTGGAAACGACGTACCTCAGCAGAAATTCGTAAACAATCTGTTGGAGACATAAAAGTGGGCGGGTGAGCATAATACGTCCCAGCATTGACAGCAGCTCGAGGCTATCATTAGACAGTATCAGTACACGGGATAAGAGGAAGGGAGTGGGGAGTCAGGCGGTGAGGGGCAGAGGGAGGGAGGGTGAGAGGGGGCGTGCCTGCAGGTGGGGCCAGGCCATCTCGAGGAGGGGCTCCTCCTCCTCGGGGTCAAAGTTCTCGGAGTCGGCAGAGTGGCTCCGGGAAGGCGGCAGGGCGCGGAACAGGTTGTGGCTAAGCATGAAGATGATGTCCTCCGACACCGCCTCCGTGAACTTCCCCTGCCCAGTGTTGACATACTCTACAAGCTCCAGCAGTGTCTGCCGTTTGATCTCCTTCTCGCGCACGTACTCCGAGGGGTCCATAAAGTCAAAGGTGAACGCACACAGGTGGAGCTTCCGCACAAAGAGGAGCTGCTTTTCTGGGTTGGGCACATCCCGGAAGCTGGGCAGGACCTCCGCATACACCTTGTTGAACGTCTCCTGGTCGATCGTCGGCAGCGGCGGCTTATCCAGCACCGCGGCCGGCTGGCTGCTGGGCGCCCCCGCCGGCCTGGCGCCGCCCGTGGTGGCGGCGTTCCCTGTCGCAGCACGCTCCCTGCTGGCTCCCTGCTGGTACGCCGGCGCCTTTGCCTGCGGCGCAGGCTCCTCCTTACTCCCTGGCGTGGGCTTCCGGCTGCCTGAAAGCTTCTGCTTCATGCTCCTTAGCATCTTGGCCTTGGGCGGGAGGCGAAAACAACCGCTACCCTCCTACGGCCCTGTACACAGAGCAGAAAATGCTGTCAGCACGCTTTGAGATATCCACGCCCCCTGTATGGCCAACCGGCGCGAGGGCGGCGCGATGATCTGGCCCGCTGCTTCACCCGGGTTCTCGGGAAACCATCCACTACGGTAAATGCTGCAAGACCCCCCCCCCCCCCCCCCCCCACCACCTCCGCCCGGCCCAGGGGTACCGGCAGCCGCCACAGAGGTGGGCCGGCTAGCAGCGGAGACGTACCGCAAGCTTAGGGGTGTAGCTGGAGAGAAATCCGGACCGGCTCGCGGCGCCCGGCCTGAGTCGCGCCGGCCCCCCGCCTCCGGCGGGGTGGAGCTGCCCCCGGGCCTGGCCCTGCAGATGCGGGGCTATTTAGGGCACTGCCCTGTCCTCGTACCACCACGTCGTACAGCGGAGGTCAGCAGCAGCAAAGCCCCCATGCCCGACCGGCGGAAAGTGCCCGAAGCAACTGCACCTAC
Organism: Tetraselmis striata; assembly: GCA_006384855.1. Taxonomy (NCBI): domain Eukaryota; kingdom Viridiplantae; phylum Chlorophyta; class Chlorodendrophyceae; order Chlorodendrales; family Chlorodendraceae; genus Tetraselmis; species Tetraselmis striata. The sequence continues at coordinate 265,766 of VCJN01000418.1, forward strand.
CTGTGGAGGTGCAGATGTCACGCCCCACCTGTGTTGCTGGCGTGCAGGGCGGCGCCGGGCTGCTGAGAGTAGTGAGGGCCCGGCCGGGGTTGCACTGTGCCCAACCGCGTATGCTGATAGGGCCGTGTGATACGACGGTGCGGGGCACCTGCCCGTATATTATCACAGTACTGCGTGTGCGCCTGCTGCTCCCCTTCTCACAGCGCCGGCCCGCTACGCAGTTACAATCCGAGTTCCGCTTCGAACCATCACGCTATATCCGCTTGGAAAGTGGTGCCCTGGCGGCGGACTTGGCCTAGGCGATGCGCGTAGCTTGGTCCAAATGATGGGGGGTGCTTGTAGTTCTTCCTCCGCGGAGGCGGGGGAGTCGAGATGCGGTGTCGCAATCAAGAAGCTGTCCAGTGGCGAGGCCGAACCTTAATGCAACAAAACATATATACGTGGAACTACACCGACGATCTCAACAATCGACAGAAAACATTGTTTTCAGCATGACCGTGTGACAGCCGTCATCATGAAGGGCCCGAATAATTATGCAATCATACCGGAAACATTGAAGTAAAATCACGGTGCAATCCGAAAGTGCATTCAGCGACGAAGCTAGACGATGATACGCGAGCATCTCCTTAATACATTATTTACATACTGCGACATCTCCGACATTTAGTCGCGAATACTGCCGCAGTACCGGTACGGTTAAAAATGAAACACCCCGCCTGGATCAATGACCCGGGAAGTCATAGGATATCTTATATTACATGAGGGCTTCCATAAATGCGCACTACAAACAGAACTAACAGCAACAATGAAAGGTTGCCAGCAAAAGAGAGACATAAGCCTGAAACGAAGGTCGAGCAGGAGGCCAGGGAGCCAAGAACCAAGGACGAGCCAAGGGAACCACGAAGTCGCCAAGCTGCCAGGAACCAAAGGAACCCCCGCCCCGGGGTAGGAAGTCATAGGATCGTCATGCATAACAGAACAGATATCTGGTTATTGTATCGGCGAGCATATAAGTATGGAGGGCTATTTACGCGATAAATAGAAACCCAAGCAGCTCGTCGCGTGATGCGTAGCGAGCATCCTACTCCGCCCCGGTTTGTGAACTTGTAAGAAAGGAAAAAGTCAAGAAGCCGCATCCAATGTATCCTGCCTTGGTTGGGACAGCTCCAGGCGGATAATTATATCATCGATGAAAAATCACTTCACGTCATCCCCTGCCGGGCCGGGCCCATTTAGTCTCTGGACTGTGATGGATACCTGGAGATAGTGGTATGTCGCACTGACAGATACTGCAGCTACATGGCCAAGCTAGGACTCTGTGCCAAGCCCTATCTATTTCAGCTCCTTCCCGGCCAGAGGAATGCAATGCGCTTGGAACTTTGCTATCTGCCAAGTTTAATTTGCAACCGCGCAATTATACATCTCGTAAACAATCCCTGGCGGTACCCTACAGCAATGATATATGCCCCAATTGTTATTCCTGCCTACAGTGATCTGGATCCGCGAAATCAAATTGTATTCGCAGTTGTACAATACGATTGAACACCAGCAATACGATTTTACTCGTACTTGAAGGTTGGATGACCGACGGTCATTGCTAAACTGAGACCGCTCAAGACCATACCAGTCTCGACAGTAAGGCTTCGCATCCCTACCCACACAGCCCTATTCACACATCCCTATTCACACTTATCAATAGCCAAAGCGCCAGTGGCAAATCTATGCTCACCCGCCGGACCAGACACTGACCAGAAAGACTCCAGAGAGGCAGCCATGAGCCATCAGGTGCCATCATGATCCCCAACCGCGGCACAGCCTTCCGCAATGCTCGGCCCCTCCGCATCTCGCCACATTCAAAGATACTGCAGACACTGGTTTGCAATATATCCCTCGATATTGCTTGGCATTGTGCATCACAAGGTGTGATCACTGCCTTGCCTGCTGCAGACAGCGCAAGAACAGTAGTAACACGAACGTTGAATCACACGCTTCACTCGTGCACAGAGCTTGCAGCTATTATGCAGTGCTCCGTGGCCGGCGCAACCTCAGGCGCGGCTCACAGCTCGGAATGCTCCTCGTGCATATCCTGCTGTGTGGGGAAGTACACGCCCTCTGTGGCGATCCATAGCGCGTGCGCGCCGGATTTCTTCATGCCGCACACCTCTATCTGGCCGCTAATGGGCCGTCCGTACTTGGCATTGGTGGAGGAGAGGAGCCCCTTGGTGACCACGTTCAGCAGCCGAACCTGCACGGTAACAGCATGGCGTTATTTCAGTTGTGCCCAGCAGAGGGGCGCCCCCAACGGTCAGCACCTGGCCCAGTCACGCTCCGTCAGTCACCTGCATGTCCTTCACCCACTCCTTGACATTGCTGTCCCACTGCATCTCCCAAATGTCGCCAGAGTCGCTCTGGTCCTCTCCACCAAAGCAGCTCACCTGTGCATGGCAGGCGTAGCATGGCCAGGTAAGAATTTACCATAAGCAAGCACATGAATAACAATGAGAGTAGGGAGGGGCGGTTGACTGGACGCAGTGTGCGCTGTACATAGCTTAGGTAGCTGCTCTCTCACCTCCAGGTTCTGCGTGAGGGGAGAGCGGAAGTTGTGGCTGTGCAGCCACTTCCGAGTGCTGTGATGCTGCAACCGCACTTGGTCCCCCTTCTTGACAGGAGTGCCCTGCGGGCATGGCTTCTCCTGCGATGGATGAGCCAGGCGGCACAGGGTCAGCATACGCCGTGCGCCATAGCCAGCTCCGGAAGGCTCGATCGCTGGGATGCTGGCTGGCTTACCTCAGTGCCGCGGACAACCCAGTAGCTGTTGGCATCATCCTGCCCTTCAAAGCCGGTCACGGACTGCTGCCCGCTGCCGCTACCGTACGCGACGTCGTGCGAGTGCAGCTTATGCCCGCTGCGGGCGTGTACCAGCTTGATGAGGCTGCCACATGTCACCTGAGGCGCAACACGCGGTACAGAAAACGAAATGCGGATCAGAGCCAGCCACAGGTTTAGGGCTGGCACTGCGCTCAGGTCAAATGGCAGGGCTTGGGCAGCAGGGCAGCCCTGACACTTCCCGAGGGGGAAATCACACCTGGAACATAACTACAATGGAATGCAGCGAGGCCCGCTGAACATGAGGAGGGGGTAATCAAGGGGGAAGGAGAGGGAACGGCCCTGTCCAAGCATGCGGGCCCGCCTCACCTGGGTAGTCTCCTTGGCAGTGGCTGCTGTGGCAAGAACCGCGAGCAGCGCCACTAGGCACGCCAGGCCGCTAGTGGCCCGAGATGGGATCGCGGCTCGCATCTTGCGGGGTTGATATGAACGTCGGAAACAGCCAGCGCACCTCTTCCTGCACATACCGGATGGGACGTGCCGGGGGCGGCAGGGAGACAGGGGGGGGGGGGGGGGGGGGGGGGGGGGCGGGAGATCTCAGCGTCCACGAAAGTCCGGCGCCCGATCCCGCTCGCGACGTCCAGCCGCAGCACGAACGCGGATGCCCACAGGGCAGCAGCCTCTGCGGTGCAAAGACACCCGGGGACCATGCTTCACAACCATACCAAGCACACACTATGCCATTGTTTGGCGGCTGCGCCCCCCCCTCCCCCCGCCCCCCTTCACGTCCGTCGCTACGCCTCCCATCCCACCTCTGCCGCGACTAGATTTCGACGAGTGTCTGACCGACAAAATTGCGGCGTCACCCCCCACCCCGTCGGACTGTGATCGGGGGCAAGTCCCGCACACGCTCACGTCGATACCTTCGGTGTATTGCGCTACACGCTGACCGATTTCCTGTGCTCCGCACGGCTGTCAAACTCGGACTGACTATTCGGGGCCACAAGGCGCGACACAGAACACTGCGCTTGGAGACTGGAATGGACGCGCGCCGCGGCAGAATCGCGCCACAGACTGTGTCACACGCCAGCCCAGGATGGACCCGAGCGGGCGGGGCGGAGCGGAGCGCAGCCGCGCGATCGCGGCGCCACTCGTCCGGCGATATCATCGTCGTAGTTGCGCGCGTCCGGCATTTATATATACCTGTACAGAAAATGACGATGAAACGCATGCACATTACATGTAAATATCGTGATAATGTCGTAACATATCGTAGATTTATACACACCTACCGTCGATATATCCTCACTACATTCTGTTCACTATTCGCACTTTCGATTCTGTATAGGTACGGGTCAATTGCGGTCGCGACGAGGAAGGATCCAGAATCGTTCCCGGCAGCAGGCCATAATTAGGGCTAGATGAGCTAGCAGCAGAATGTGATATCAGAAAATCAGCACCAGAAAACGACAATATAATCCTTACCTCACATATGTACAGGTGGGCCCATACCTACGGGGATATATACACAGAGTAAACCAAAAAATACTCGTACAGGTATTTTTACGTACAGTTCCTGTACTTGCGCCTTTGCAGTCCCATAGCCAGACGACCACCAGGTAGCCACCTCACACCATACATATGTTCATATTTACTAGCATATGTATCTCACTTACCTATCACGTGCGGGTTGTGGCAGCGACATGTGCCACATGCATTTAATCCAAGTGCAAGGCACATGTGGAACAAGGGTGACTGATGGATTTCGTCCTTGTGCCCGTACGTGATTATCTCCCCCTTCTTTTGTGTCTATTGTGTGTAAACGGTGAACACGCCACCCGAGTTCATGCCATCATTGCTGTGGGATGATGTATCGCGATGTATTATGATAATAATTTGTGCCGTCCCGCTGTCACAGTTTGAAGTGTGTACGCTGCGAACTCACATTACCAGTGAAACTGATGCACCCTGTGTGTTATGACTGACATGGACAGAGCAGGCTGCTGTATTCAGCAAATCACATTAACCCTGGCGCGCTGTTGCCTGATGTGATTTGCCTGTCTAGTTCGGTTGCACAAACAAGTTAGGATTGTCTGGCGACAACATTGCGGACGCGATACGAAACATCAGCAGCGGATTCAAAGGCTGACATGACAGCGCAACTGCACGGGGGAGTCTCCACATCAAGTATGAGGAAGCATGAGACGTGTGAGAACTTTACACACTTCTGATAGAGCCCTCCTGTTCGCAGCACTCGTCCACGGTGCTATACGCGCAAGTAGTCAACGGCATCTAGACTGCAAAAGCGAGCGTGCTCAATGTGGCCATCTGGCGAATCCGCTCTTCTTCAGAGCCTTGTCCTTCGCGGCCTTGGCTTTCGACACGGCGCGATCTGCCCTGGACTTTGTGTCCGTCCCCGTGGGGCTGGGGTCGCGCACCTCGCCCATGCGCGTCTCGGGAAGGTCCCCGCTAAAAACAAACGTCAGCGGCTCCTTCCGGCCGGCAACCCTCGCGCCGCCCTTGCCCCGCTCCTGCTTCCGGTCTGTCTCATCGTGGCCGTGAATGCCCGACAGAGGCTGCACAATTGGCGGCTCGTCATCCTCAGTCCCCTCAACCCCCTCCTCGTCCTCTTCATCCTCATTCTTGTAAACTTCCTCCTGCTCCAGCGGTGGATCCTGGGCGCCACCGACATCAAGAGACTCCCCGCCGCCAAAGGCATCGCCCTCCACCGCCGCTCCCGTGCTCCGCCCCGACGCCTCAGCATCCAAATCAGCCCCAACGATGCCCGCCATCTTAGCGGAGGCATGCACAGACGCGGATGAGGCATTGTAGGGCTTTTGCACTACTTTATAGCCCCGCCGGCGCTCTCGAGCCTGTTTTGTCATGAGGAACCCGACTTTCGCCTTCTTGTGCATCACCTCATGCCTGGATATGGCACGTGCACGCAGCACGCGCAGCTCCAGCACCACCAAGCACAGGAGTGCCAGTCCTGCCAGGATCACGGGGACGCTAGCCCACTTGCTGCGGCGCTTTCCGGGTTTTGTGACGCTCTTCAGGAGTGCCGTGCTGCTCCGGCCGCCAACCATCCTGAAAGTGCCGCAGAGGTACAGGCCCCGCCTCGCCAAGCAGCGTTGGCCAGCTCCCGCTGGCAACAGCCTAGCGGCCCAACAGCGATTATCTCTTGACGGAACCGCCGCCTGGCTCCCAGTTCGGAACGTCCCAGGATATCGTCTCCAAAACAGTTCTTGCAGTCGCCAGGCGCCTGCTGCGCCGCGGGCCTGCTGCCGGCTCTGAAACTCCCGACAGACTGCGACTTCGGGCGTCGCGCGGTTGGCGACAGGCCGCAGAGGTATTCGGAGGCCACCGGGTGCCACCGGGTGCCACCGGGACTTGAGTTCACGTAGTCAGCAAATGCTCGCACGATAGCGAACGCAGGCTGCTGGCGTCTGCAAGCTGGGGCACGCTTGCGTGTGAGGCGGGTCGGGGGCAGGCAGTTTGGCCAGTGGATGGGCAGCAGCTCGTGATTTCGTCGCAACATCGCCCGATGCTGCGGCGCATTTTCTATATCGGTGCGTCATCAGTACATCACTGCTTGAATGTAGGCTTTTTCCTTCCCTAGTACTTTCCGTGCATTCTCTTGACGCTCTCCCTGTTGGACCTAGGGTACCCCGGTACCCTGAATCCGCTCTTTCTCTATGTGAAATCCGCTTTTTCCAGTGAATAACAGATGGCTGCCGTACTTGTGCCTAATTATTTGACCGTATGGCAGAAGTACGGCACCCAGTTCTTCGCCTTGGTAAAGTCCGTGAGCGTTCCCTTTAGTACTACGATTCCATGTTCCGTGTTGCCGCTTGCCGCCCATTTGGCCTTCCGGCGGCTCCTGTCCTCTCCCTTGGCGAGCCATGCTCTTGTGCTTCTTGCTCCTTCTCGGTACAAGGTATGCTTTCCCGTTTAGAGGATGTTGGCGTGGATTTCACTCCTTCAACTTGGGCGGTCGCATACGCTGACCACGTGGCACGTTGCTCTGGGGGCGACTCCAATCACGCCGCACACGAGTGGGCGGCACATGGCCTTTCCGACATTTGCCAAGACGTGAAGTCCGCGCTGGGCGTGGGTGTCCAGATCCTCACGGACCCGTCGGTGCTTGTTTCTCTCCCGAAGGGCAGCGACGGGCGGCCTGCCGACGTTGGGCTTTTTGGGTATGGCGGCATCCGCGGAAACAAGGTTGCTGTCGATACCACCATTGCCCCTATCTCGGCGTGTCAACCTCGGATCCAACGACTGCTTTGCGGGCTGCAGAGCGCCGCAAAATCCAGAAGTATGACGAGGGTGTCCGAAACGCTGCCGGTATGCTTCGCTTTGTTCCTTTCGCCGTTTCCGAGTTTGGCTCGCTGGCCCCGCACGCCGAGGCTTTCTTGGTGGAGCTCGCAAAAGCTAGCCAAGCACACACTGGCCAAAAAATCGGCCAGCTCTTGTCTGCGTGGCGCCGCCGTTTCTCCTTGCTCATCAACATGGCACATGCAGACAACGTTCTTGGCGGGGTTGCGGCCGCGCGTGCGGCACGTGATGGTGCTCCTGCACCTGCGTCGCGTCGCTCGTCGGCATGTGTTGCTATGGCCCGGGTCATTGGCTGCAAGCGTCCTCGCCGCGGCTGATAGCCTACCCCGGGGCGGGGGTCCTTTTGGTTCCTGGCAGCTAAGTGACTTCGTGGTTCCCTTGGCTCCTTCTTGGTTCTTGGCTCCCTGTCCTCCTGCTCGACCTTGGTTTCATGCTTATGTCTCTTTTTTGCTGGCAACCTTTCATAGTTGCTGTTAGTTCTGTTGTAGTGCGCTTTTGTGAAACCCCTGATGTAATATGTATACACGGCACCCAGTTGTTACCAAAGCATGGCACCTAGGCATCTTGACCAGTTGGCCTCCTCCAATTGACACCTAGCCGGTTGGTATAAATTCCCAGCCTCGGCTCCTTGTAATTCAGTCAACTGCTTTTCCCAGAAATATTCCGACTCACCCTTTCTCTCTCGTGACAGTGCCACTCAGCCATCACCTCGGCGACATCGACTACCTGTCGTCCATCGCCCACGGCTCACAGCAGCCCCGTGCCTTTCCAGCTTGCATCTTGCTTGCTGGCACTCGACGTGATTCGACGCGTGTACGCCGACTCTCGCCGACTCCCCTCCCATCAGTGACAGTGCCACTCAGCCATCACTTCAATAATCTCCCTCCGACAGGTTTTTGGGCCCTCTCCTTTGGTTCGACGTCTTGCCCCGTGCTCGACGCCTGCCAGAGGCTTCAATCTGCGTGTATCTCGACCCTCAACAGCTTTCGACAATTGACGGCGACGTGCGACGAGATTTTCTTCCCACCCGCCCACCCCTACAGTTATACATCCTCAAGCACAAGTGCGCCATCCCTTCGCAATGTCCACCAGCATCAACACCGGCATGATTAACACCCCCCTGGCCAATCTGGCTCGGCAGAGTGCGATCAAGACCGACCCTGGCCACGCCCCGCCACCTCGTGCTGACTTCCGTGATGATACCAGTTCTGACGACGCCTTCAGCACGGGCGGGGCGTCAGACGGTGACGCAGGTGACATCCAGCATATATCAAGCCAGCTGCAGTGAAGCCGACACTCGACCTCAAGAACGTCCCCATCTGGGACAGCACCATCTCTACGCGGGACAACGCTCAAGCCATCAAGATCGCTCTCGGCAGCGCCGGCTGCTTGGACACCACCAAGGGCAAAGGCACCCGTCAGGAACAAATGATCCTTCTGGCAGCCCTGCGCCACGCAACAACGCATTATCCCATGGCACTGGCCATCGTCAACAACATCAGCATGGACTCTAGGAAGTGTGGATATAAAGCGTGGACGGCCCTTCTTATTGAGCTCCAGGGCTCAACCATGGAGGAGCGTAAGCGCTTGGAGGAGGAGATCACAGCGGGCCAGCTCCCGAATGAGCCGGTTCAGGTGTATGTTCGGCGCTACGAGAACCTCTGGAATCTGCTGAATAAGGCACATGGCCAGTGGACCTTCGAGTACGTGGCTACCAGCTACCTCATCCCAAGCCTTCACCCAGACTACGATCATATCGTCGACACCACCACCTCGGCGGCCACTGTACAGGAGAAGCTAGCAACCATCATCAGCGCCGGACAGAACATGGAGGCGCGCAAGCGTCAGCGTCAGCGGCGCGTCCGCGCGTGCCCACCCAACCTCAATTCCTACAACCCCAGGGACCCGCAGCAAACCACCAGGCCCAGCGTCGTCTGCAGACGGTGTGACCGTCCGGGCCATGCCCAGCAGCAGTGTGTGGCCAGGCGCCATGCCAACGGCCAGCGTATCCTGGATGACACTACGCCGACCAATACCATGACCAACCCTCGCTATGACCGCCGTCAGCGCGCGCCTCAGGAGCGTCGCGTCAACACCAACTATGGCCACCACCCGTGCGACAAGTACCACCATCAGGCGCCGCCATGCCAGCATTTCTACAACGACAACCGCAATAACCAGGACAGGCCCCAGCGGCAGCAGCGTTGGACAAACCAGGGCGGCAACGACGGCATGCAGCGTCATCAGCAGCCGGTCGGCTTCGTCTCCCCGGCCGGACGTCAGCACCCGGGTCATCAGCAGGCCAACGACACCTCTAGCGGCCGACGGGACACCAGGAGGCCTACCCGTTCATGGGAGTGTCCCCATCAGCACACCACCTTAGCAGCCTGCCCATCATGCTCACCTGCACCACCGCCGCCCCAGGAGGGGCGGACACCGGAGCACATGAGGGGGAGGGCGAGGACAGCGCGGAGGATGACTTACATGACCCCTGGCACGTCCCCTACTCCGACTCTTATGACGACTTCGAGTCCCCGTTCTCGCACTCATGGCGGGTTCACCACTCCCGCCCTCACCCCGGCGCGTTCCCGATCTTCGATAACCCGCGACATACTACACCCCCCCCCCCCCCCCGCTGGAACATTTACTCCCATCCCTACCCCCTCGATCCCCCCATCCACCTATTCGACATTAATTGGCAACGTCCCTACTCCGTCCCCACCCCAGCCCAACCCCTATGCCTCACCTCACCCACATTCCCAGCCTCAGCGGCGTTGGCATCCCACATCCTTCATGCGGAGCAAGGCGCCCTGCGTGGCGACCCGCCATCAACACTACCGCTCCTCACCGCTGCGCCAATCCTCCCGTTGCCAACCTCTCTAGTCATCGACCATCTCTTTTCGCCATGCCATGGCCCATCGGCATCTGAAGTAGAGGCTCTGGTGGAATATGGCTTCACCATCCACAAGATCACCGGCCGACCCGTCGCCCGAGGCTCGTACCACTGTGAGATTCAGATGTGACGTAAATGTGCCCTACTGGTGACGAACGACGACATACGGGGACGATACGGGACGGACGAGGGACGTGGATTTCATACCCAGTAGCGACGACTATCGCGCGCGACCTGTAAAGTACTATATGAATTTCTCGTTTCCATAATTTCATCAAATTGATATGCGCACGCGGGCTCGCGTGTCGCCCGCCGACGCGGAGTACCCGGGCTAAGTACAGGCGGCTGCAAGTACTCGCTGCACATCGCTGCACATCGCCGCGGTGTGCCGCGATGTGCGGCACGACGGGCGGAGGTGTGGGCGGATGTAGGTGGTACGGTAGGTGGTAGGCGGTAGGTGGTGTTCGTAGGTGCGCGTTTTAATGCAGCCGCCCTAACTGCTGATGATTGTGTAACGCCCCAGCACGCGCATGAAGTACGGGGTCGCCTCACGGTCACCGCCGCTCACCGTTGAATCAAGCGCGGACAGCCGCGCACTCGCATCTGTGTTGCCTGCCGGTGGTGGGTTACATCCACCCCAACTCTCAACCCCCCCCCCGCCCCCCGCGCGCGGCAGCAGGCATGCCGGCAAAGGGATGGATAGCGAGTGTGTCGAAGGATGGCGTGTACACATGCAAGCACTGCCACGGCATCGTGACGGGTAGTAGTGAAAGGACGGCGCGAGAGCGGCACTTCCGGAAATACCCGAACTGTAGCCACTCGTTGAAGCGTGCGGCTAAGTTGCGCCGCAAGGCCGCCTTATCACAAGCAGCAGCAGCAGGGGCGGCAGCAGCAGCAGCAGCAACAGCAGCAACAAGCGCGGCAGCAGGAGTAGCTGCAGCCGTCGGAAACGGCCCGCCGGCGCCGGTCTCGGACGACGGCGGCTCGAAGGTGGACGATGTGATGGGCGTGGGAAAGGACCCCGTTGGCGAAGACGGTATGGACATCGACGCGCCTGCGTGGCCGCCGGCGGGCGTCGAACCCGCGATGAGGGCGTGATATGGAAAGGCGATCCCGGCGACTTCTACATGAAGGTCATCGCCAAGAAGTTCCGGGGAGTATGGCACTACGGCGTGATAACCGGCGTCGTTACCGAGTGGGTGTTGGAGGACTACGGCGGGGCGACCCAATGGCGCGCTGTTTTCGAGGACGGTGACATTGTGGACCTTCTGCGTTCAGAGGTGAGTGGGCCCGGCCTGCGTGCTGGTGGCACCACTCAACTGCGGTTGTATGGAATCACACGCACCCGCCCGGTCGGCGTGGCAGGTTGTGGAGGCTATGGCGGCTGCCCAGGAGCACCCCCCTGTGGATGCGGACGGGGAGGCTCGCTTGGTAACCGTCCATCAAGGCGATGACTTGTCCAGTGAATCACGCACCTTGCCCGGCGGGCGTTCAACACAACCCGGCTGGCGGAGGCCAAGCAGAACACTGGCTGCCATGGCGTGTGCCATGTGCATGTGGTCCTGGGCTATGTCAGCATGATCAACCTCTTCCCCCTCGCGCCGTTCCACCTGTTTTTTTTTGGCTTGGGAAGGGACTTCTGGAGGAAGTTTGTCACCGTGCAGGGCCACATTGGATTCCGAGCTATGAAGCAGGAAGACCGGCGCCAGGCTTTAGTCCCGATACCCAGCAACTTTGAACGCGGGTTGCGCCCTTCGTTTGCAGTGTCCAAGAATCGAAAGGTAACCCCCCCCCCCCCCCCCCCGGGCGTGGGCGTGGGCGTGGGCGTGGGCGTGACGGCATTCCCCTCCATGACTGCAGGGTCAGGCAAGGTGACGGTGCAGTCCGGCTGGGTCATGGAGGACTGCTTCCACCACATGGAAACGTTTTCCATTCTTAACGCCGGTCCGCTGCTCGAGGAGGCCCGGGTGAAGGCGATCATGACCGAGAAGGAGCTTCGCGTCCCTAGGCGGTGCTTGGGCACATGTACAAGCGCATGCAAGGAGCTGCGTGGTTCGTCACGCGGTGGGGGTTGCAGAATGTGGTGACGGAGGAGGACGGCCCCGAGCGCAAGGCGCAGGTGGACGCGCTCACTAGGGAGGGGAGGACTCGATACCCCGCGCGGCGCCAAGGCGCGGCGGCCGGGGCAGCGCGGCGCCAAGGCGCGGCGGCCGGGGCAGCGCGGCGCCAAGGCGCGGCGGCCGGGGCAGCGCGGCGCCAAGGCGCGGCGGCCGGGGCAGCGCGGCGCCAAGGCGCGGCGGCCGGGGCAGCGCGGCGCCAAGGCGCGGCGGCCGGGGCAGCGCGGCGCCAAGGCGCGGCGGCCGGGGCAGCGCGGCGCCAAGGCGCGGCGGCCGGGGCAGCGCGGCGCCAAGGCGCGGCGGCCGGGGCAGCGCGGCGCCAAGGCGCGGCGGCCGGGGCAGCGCGGCGCCAAGGCGCGGCGGCCGGGGCAGCGCGGCGCCAAGGCGCGGCGGCCGGGGCAGCGCGGCGCCAAGGCGCGGCGGCCGGGGCAGCGCGGCGCCAAGGCGCGGCGGCCGGGGCAGCGCGGCGCCAAGACAGCGCATACAGCGGAATCGGCGGAAAGGGATGCATTACAAGCTGTGGACGGCAGCCGCTGAAAACTATGCGGTCATGCCGCAACAACCCCAGCACTGGCTTCTGGATACCTCTGATCTGGCTGACGGCGGCGGGCTGCGGGATGCAGGGCCGCATGACTGAGGTGGCGGTGCTGGTGAGCCCGCAGAGTCTGCATGCGGCGGAGGCGGCGCAGCCGCATAGGCACTAGACAATGCTCTGAAGCGAGCCCCAATTGTCTGCCCAGCGCCTGCCCCAATGTAACGCACCAGCTTGGCAGCAATTGGCAGCTCTTTTGCCCCCCCCCTCCACCCCACAGACACACTACCAATACCAGTTTCTCATCCCGGCGGGCAGTTGATGCGTATACCCAGGCTTGTGCGTACGCGGTGCGGGGGGGGGGGGGGGGGGGGAATCACTATAGCTAAGCTAGTGATGTGAGATATGAGTGCAGCAACAGATATTGTGCAAGATATAATACGATAGCATGCAAGCGGGTCCCCGCTCTTCCACAATCATTGGCCCTGCTCCCTCTTGCCCCGCCCCCGGTGCCCTTTAGCTGCTCTCAGCATCCCGAGTGTGATGGGCGGGGCAGCGGTTGCTACCGAGTGAGGCGTAGCATCGTTTGCAGTGGCAACGCAGCCTTTCCGGTGTGACGCCGCCTGGATGTAACCCAGCAGTACGCGCAAAGTGCAAGTGCAAGCTGCTGATGGCGGGGATCCCGCGCGCGGGGGGGGGGGGGGGGGGGGCAGCGGCTGTGGGATAGGCGCGGCAGCGGTTGCTACAGAGTGAGGCGTCGCATTGTTTGCAGTAGCAACGCAGCCTTTCCGGTTGCATAGTGTGACGCAGCCTGGATGTAACCCAGCAGTACGCGCAAAGTGCAAGTGTTACACGTCCGTGTGCCCCACCCAATGACATTGCGCCCGACCTCACTGACGGCATGTCTCGCTCTCCTTCAGCTCCTGGGCCGTCCGCCGCCTCACCCTGCGCACCCTACCAGCCGCGCGTGCCTTCTCGGAAGCCTCACACACGGCGGCGCGAGTCGCGTCGTGGAACGCGTCCCTGACATGGCGGAACTCCGCCCTCTTCGTGGCCGTGGTCGGGCAGGGGACTGCCCGCTGATGGGTCGTCATGCATGGGTACTTGGGGCCGCACAAAGCCGGGGTGCCGTCGCAGCAACACTCCCAGTCCGTCCGTTGGCCGCAGTCCACGCATGACGGGCGTCCGGCCAGGACACGCACATGATAGTGCATGTGGCCGCCTCCCGCCACTGCTCGTAGTGCTCCGGTCAACATGGCGACGAGCAAGTCGGCATGTCCCGCAGGTGGCTGCGGGGCGGATGGCGCGAGCGCAGCCTCGCTCGCCTCGACAACCCCCTCAGCCCGATCAGTCGCCTCGACCACGGCCTCCTCTGCCTCCTGACGCGGCGCACCAGGCGCATCATCGTCGCCTGGCAGGGCGTCCCCCCCCGCAACGGCGCCGTCGGCGGTGGCCGACGCCGTCGTGGCGGGGTGTTGTGAGGAGGTGGCCCTAGACATAGGTGGGGCCGGCACCGCCATGTGTTGCTCCACATGCGGTGCGGTTCCTGACGCGACAGCTCCGTCGCACCAGTACCGGCGCCGGCACCCCACGCACGCCTGCTGGGCTTACCACCAACCGGCATGTTTCCTTTGGGAGGCGGTTCATCCGCGTCGGAGGTGAGCGGCGGTGCCTGTGTGGGTGTGGATACTGCCCGGCCATTAGGGCTCCCGCCGCCTGTCGCTCCGCCGACCCACGCCGCGGCGTGTGCTGCGCCCCGCATAGTCGCCTCGAATATAATATACATGACGCGGGGACGGGGGGGGGATTCGTGCGTTTCGTATGTCGGCGGAAAGGCGTGCGAAGCTGCGGCTGGCGAAGGTGGTGGAAGTAAGCGTGGCGGCGTCGGCGGCGTATTACCGTGCGTGCATGCGCGCGCAACCCCGCGGCAGCAAGCGCCGGACTCGGCGTGTGCCAGCGGCAGAGCTGCGAAGCCATGGACACGGTACGGGATGCCAAGTCTGGCTAAGCAACTGCCGAGGCTGGCGGCTTAACCCCCATGTCCGGCGGTTGAGGGACGGAAAGTGCGTAGAAGTTGATCGGGAAAGCGGGCATATAAGCCTGGCTGTGCTAGGTTCCTATTAAGTAATGGCGGTTTGTGCTAAGTAATTCGTAGGGGTAGGACCATGCAGCGCAGGTAGGGGGCGGTATAAATGAGGCCGGGCACATATACTGCTCCACGAAACGACACTGTCGCACGTGTAGTTGAATAGACGCCCCCCCCCCCCCCCCCCCCGCCGGGTCGGCCCGCCGGGTCGGCCCGCCGACCCGCCACGGCATGTAATATTTGTCATGCATCGCCGGGGTATGTGTGAGTGGATGCCCCGCCGCCACACCCCCCCCCCCCCCCCCCCCCCCCCCCCATTTACACTTGTGCACTCATTAAGTTTGGGCTGGTTTCGGAGCAGTACATGTACGTATGTATATACATACAATGGAACGTAGGACCTGCGCGGAAAGAGGCGGGGCTGGCGGAGTGCGTTGGGGGTGCGTAGAGTAGCGTGTTGGTGAGATTCGGGGTGCATCGGACGCCGGATGCCCATCCACCCAGCGTAAAAGACGCGTACGTAATATTCACACTATATATATTCACACGCAAATGTGTGAAAACCGGACATTCCGTGCCGGATGGGTGGGAATACGGCGTCCGATGCAGCCAAAACCCCAGGGACACGCTATTCTATGCACTGCCAATGCACTCCGCCAGCACCGCCTCATTCTCTGTCGATTTCGAAAACGCCTTCACATTATCCACCGCTAATTGCAATTGCCACCGTGTAATGTTGTCACGATGTGCGCACACAACAACACTTACTACCGGTTCCGACGCGGATGGAGGCGAGGCTTGCGGAGTGCGTTGGGGGTGCGTAGAGTAGCGTGCTGCAAATAATTGGGGTGCATCGGACGCCGGATGCCCATCCACCCGGCGTAAAAGACGCGTAATATTCACACTTTATTAACACACAAATGTGTGAAAACCGGACATTCCGTGCCGGATGGGTGGGAATACGGTGTCCGATGCAGCCAAAACCCCAGCACCACGCTATTCTGTGCACCGCCAATGCACTCCGCCAGCACCGCCTCATTCTCTGTCGATTTCGAAAACGCCTTCACATTATCCACCGCTAATTGCAATTGCCACCGTGTAATATGTTGTCACGATGTGCGCACACAACAACACTTACTACCGGTTCCGACGCGGATGGAGGCGAGGCTTGCGGAGTGCGTTGGGGGTGCGTAGAGTAGCGTGCTGCAAATAATTGGGGTGCATCGGACGCCGGATGCCCATCCACCCGGCGTAAAAGACGCGTAATATTCTCACTTTATTAACACACAAATGTGTAAAAACCGGACATTCCGTGCCGGATGGGTGGGAATACGGCGTCCGATGCAGCCAAAACCCCAGGGACACGCTATTCTATGCACCGCCAATGCACTCCGCCAGCACCGCCTCATTCTTTGTCGATTTCGAAAACGCCTTCACATTATCCACCGCTAATAATTGCAATTGCCACCGTGTAATGTTGTCACGATGTGCGCACACAACAACACTTACTACCGGTTCCGACGCGGATGGAGGCGAGGCTTGCGGAGTGCACTGGCGGTGCACAGACTAGCGGGAGACTAGATCCATTGTCGCTTATTTACAAGCACGGGCGGTGTTGCCAGACCTGATCGTCTACGGCCGATATAATATTCACACTAAATTAACATCGGTGCACACCGCCGCACACCGCCGCACACCGCCGCACACCGCTGCGCGCGCACATTCGTCGCACACATTATCCCGGATTCACTCGCCGTATCCATTACGCCGTGCTACTTCAACAATAAACATTGCGAAATTACACCGACACAATGCCGCACCGACTAGCTCTTGACAATACGTGCATATAAATAGTAGTGGCGCGCTGCTCCTCGCCTCCGATGTGTCGTTGACTGCTGCGGAAGGCGGTCGTCGACTGGGTGTTAGTTTCTCCACCTCGGCCGCCCCCCCCCCCCCCCCCCCCCCCCCCCCGCCCCCCCCCCCCTTCACCGCTCACAGCGCCATGGCCGACCTCGCCCCCCCGGGCAAAAGTGGGCGGCGAGCCTTGTTGTCTCGCGTGTCCGCGCCGCCGGCATCGAGGAGGACGAGAAAGACATGAGGAAACGCGTGACAAGGTGGGCGCGCAACAAAACACTCCATCCTCCACATTAGCACGCACCCACTCGTGGCTAACTTGTGCCGCGCGCAGGTTCGTCCGGGAGCGCCGTTAAGGCCCACCTCAACGCCAAGGCTTCCACAGTGCCAGCGGCGCAACTCGTGGTGGCCGAGGAGGCCGCATCCTCAGCCGCTTAAAGGCGAAACGATTGTGGCTTGTTGTGGGTGTCTGGGCACAGGGGGCGTCCCGACGCGAAGGTAAGGAAGCTCATGGCGGCGTCGTCGACGGCACAGCCTCCCGGGGTGGTGAAGACACTGACGGATGACAAGAAGCGGAAGAGGCCAGTGAAGAAACGCCGAGGTAAGAAACTGACGGTCGCGGAGTCGGAGGCGGAGTCGGAGGCGCAGGCGGAGGCGGAGGCGGAGGCGGAGGCGGAGGCAGCGAGATCGTCAAAGCGGAGGGTCCCGCGGGCACGCAAGAACAAGAACAAGCAGTAGCCCCCGCCCCCTTACCCCCCCCCCCCCCCCCCCCCCCCAGGCGGGAGCGGCTGGCGGCGAGGGGGGGCGGGGGGGGGGCGGGGCGGGCGTGGTCCCCCCGCCCCCGCACACCCCCCCCCCCCCCCCCGCCGGGCCACATTCCCCGATGGCAGCTGTCGCGAATATTGTAATTCAATCATTCTTCGGCAAACCGCTGCCTGCCCCCGCCCTCCCCCTCGCGAAAATTTATGTAACGTGAGCACTCTTTGGCAAAACATGGCAGCCAAACCGCCCATCTGATGACCTTTGATCGGACGGCTGGCAGGCCCGTTCAGCAGTACTACCTATAATGTACACAAAATTCCCCACTTTGGCCAAAAAGTACGGCTGAGATTTGCGCTCCCATGTACTAATAGTCGTAGTTATCCACAGGACCACTGTCCATCGTGCCCGGGTACCGGGTACCGGGTACTACATACCCGGTACCGGCTCAATAAATATATCGCGTACTACCCGGTACTGCACGGACAACCTTGTACCTTGTACGTCAGTGCCATGTAACATTTTACCGGGCTCGTACGACTACCAGAATGATGACAAAAAGGATTTATCGCCCGCCGGCAATAACGCCGGATGTACTCGCACGTAACTGGATGGACGTGCCGCCACCAGCAGCAGCCTTCACGGATAAATAATAGTCGCTAGTAGTAGTGCTTCGTCACCTGTATGTCACATCTGAATCTCACAGTGATGTCAGCAGGAGCGGGCAGGGTGGCAAGTGCCCAGCAGAGCGTCACTGATACGATGAGTACGTGCTGCGTGCGTGCATGGGCACGCGAGCGCTCGCGTACAACTAGATGAAGTACGGTAATTGAAATTGAAATTGAATTACAACATGCTGACTTGTTGCTCTCCACTGCCCAAGCCGAGTTGTTCTTAGAAACTTATGTATCCAACCGCTGTGGGAATCTTGGGGATTACGAGTGCAGCTTCATGCCTTCCCCATGTTCGCCCGCGCCCCTCCTCCTTCCAGCCGCTTGGTATTGGGCCCTCATGCCGTAGCGGGCGTGTGGCTGTTAATGGTGGCGGGTGTGTGAGGTAGGGTTGTGAGTGGTATTGGGTTTGGTCATGGTGGGTTTAAGGGACTATCAGGATATACGGAGCAGTGTGTGCAGCCATCACTAGTCTACCGGACCACCTCGTAATTAGCATGCAATACCATGCAAGTACCCCGTCTTATAAATTTAATGACTCTTGTATGTAGTCGTTCCGTGACATGCTCCTAAAATCCTAAAAAAACTCCATTAGGCGCAGATCACACATCATCGCAACGCTATATCCGCGGTGGACTATTTTGCTTTTGGCTCCTGAAGCCCAATAATCTTGCGTCCTAATGTTGTATATCGCTTTGTGATGGCGCGACGATAGCGCGATAGCGCGCGTGCGGTTGTGGGCGGCGAGCCGCGCAGTGGGCGGGCGGAATAAAATATGTACATCCGGTTTCGGCAGGGACCGCAACGCCAGGTCGTGCCACGGCGGGCCTGCTCGCGGGTGATGGCAGCGGCTATTGCCGTGGCGGCCTGGCGGCTCGCCCGCGTCCTGGACGGCAAACCGATCGACATAAAACCCATCGTATCACCGCCCCGGCCCCGGGCCGCCGGCACTCCGAGCGCCGGCTTGGCGGGTTGCTTGGCCTTCTTGGCCGGGCGGGCTCCGGACTACTGCTCTCATCGACGTTGTCGCCGGGGAAGGCTTGCGTGGCGGCCAGGTTCTTGACCGCGTTGATGTTGTGCTTGCGGGCGCGGCGATGGGATACCTCGGTGTCTTCTTCATAGGGTATAACGGATCCCCGTACAAGTGTCACCCTTCCAGCATTCGTCAAACACAGCCGACAGCAGCGCCCTACTTTGTCCTCAGCTGAAGGGGCGGTCAGCAACGCCTCTGAAATCCAAATCCTCTACGTAGTCATGTCAGCCACCCGCCGACTCATTGTACCTTTCAGGTGAGACAACAGCCCCCAGCTCAAGGGAATATGGCATTGACCGTCGACGGAGGCGTTCTTAACGCCAATGCCCAAATCGAAGTTGAAATTGATTTTAACTGCTAGTCTACTGCAACCACTGGCTCAGACTGAATTGCTCGTAGGGCATGCTATCTCTAACCATATTAGGGAACACTGTGTGTAATTACAGCCCAAGCTACCGGCCGTCTTCTTGTGTGTCCTAGCCCCTCCTCCTTCCAACGGGCTGAAGCTAGGACAGCTGCGCCCCCGTATTGTCCTTACCTAAGGTAGGCCTATCCCATTCATAGCTCAGCATGTAGGCTTAGGCAGCCAAAGGCGTCCCCCGTAAAGCTACTAAGGTGAGATGGGGAAAGGGAGCTAACCGGAATAGCTAAGTGTCGCTCAGTATTTCTCCACCGCTGAGCCGGCTAGTAGGCTTTAGCGGGCTGCAGTGCCCTCCTTCATTGGAGTAGGTATTGTTATATTCAGCGGGGGAGGAACTATTACGGTATTCGGGGCGATGGGGATGACCCGTGTTTCGGACGGTACGGTCATAATTGCGTGAAAGTATAGTATAGTATCAATACCGGTTACATGGGTTAGTAGTGGCCGGGGTTCTTGGGTCGGTGGCCGGCTTGTCGTGACGATGGATCGCACGGCCGATATTGGTGTGAGCTGCTGGATGGGTGGATTGTTTCGTCGTCAATCTCTCACTCGCTATCAGAGTCGCGATGAGTGTCAAAGAGGCGCGGCTTGCTCCTCCTGCGGTTGCGGGCGATGCCGCTTGAGCGGCTACGACCCCGGGGCTGCTTCTTCTTGTGCTTGTTAGGTGCGGCTGCCTTGCCCTTGCCTGCCGGGAGGGGCTGGCGAGGGTGTTGCTCGAGCTGGATCGAGCGGCGCTGGGGCTTACGCTATCGATGTGATTCCGCAGTGAGTCGGGCGAGTTTGGCCGCGAGTGCAGGCTTACTGACCGGGGAGGACATAGGTTGAGCAGCGCGGTGGTCTCGGTGGTGAGGTGCTGGAGCTCGACAAGTCTTTCTATGGTGTCTTCATGTATGCCTTCGCGGAATATGTGCGCTACGGTAGAGAGGTTGGGGTGAGTAAAGGGTATCGTCGGCCATACATGTTACCTCCGCTGCTCCGCGATGGGCGGTGTCTACTTACATGGTGCTGTCGTTCTCCTCGCAGTTCAGTCCAAGCTCGTCCTCGTTATCTGCACGTCCTCCTTTCACGGCGGTCGCTGCTGGGACTATGGCTATTGGCGCAGGGGCTACGTGAGCGGCTCCGGGGGCAGGCTCCGTTGCTGTTCGGCGCCGGTCGATGGCCGCGATGGCAGTAGCGACCGTCCCGCGCCTCGGTATCATGTGCTCGAACGCAAGGGGCGGGGGGGGGGGGGGGGGGGTTCGGCCCGGGCTGATGGGGTCGATGTTAGTGTCGGTTAGCCTGGACCGGCCGGCGATGGTGCTGGCGTTGTGCCCGCTGGCCGCCCCCGGCCGGCGCCGGGGCTGGCGCGGCCTTGATCTTCCCGCTCGCCGTCTACACTGTATTACGCCACCGCTGTGCTCTGTCAGGGGCGCGGGTGCCGCCAATAAGGCTGTGGTGGTGGGCGGTTAGATGTAGGGTGAGGACGTAGACCGGGCGTTGTTCGACTCGGAGGGCGAGGGATGATGGAGGGGTCTTCCGAGTCTTCTTGCGTAGGCCCTACGCTGTGCGTCGGAGCTGGTTGTGGCCAGCGTTGCCGCCGAGCTCCCCCGCCTCTCGGACCGTATGGCTGATGGGGTGTGTGAGTAGTTCCGAGGGATCGAACTCGGACTCCGTGAGGTAGATGACGATGGTGTGGAGGCGGACCACCCGCAGTAGGGCGATAGGGGAGGTGAGGGCCACGGCCAGTCGCAGGGTGTCCGCGAAATCCTCGTCCTCTTTACCGATGGAAATGGTGCAGAGATTATCGTCTCCCACGCGTAGCTGTTTCGGCTCGGTGTGATATTGCTCCATGTCGACGCAAGCAGCCATCATGGTGTCCGTTAACCACCGGGCTTGCAGCCACTGCGGGGGCGTGTTGATACGCTGGTTAATGGTGGTTGCAATGGCCTATGCCAGCTGCTCGACCGTCGGCAGCTCCAGGTTAGATAGGGGGGCGATGCAGCATATCGCTCGTGCGCATCGGAAGAACTGCTTGGACGGTTCCGGGGGCAGCACGCCCTGGTGTAGGGTGA